>LD357714.1:87311-125871 GCA_001465055.1 Ptychodera flava
AGTTGCATATTGAATGAAATTTTGTCACTAGTGATTTAACTCCGAGAGTACAGTGTTAAAGTTGATGAAACCTGCTACAATAATGTGGCAGATATCTGATTGTTCTGTGAAGCATACTACTATGTAATTAACCTGTCGTAAACCACTTGAGCACATTCAGTTCACATCTGGTACTTCAATGTATTTTTCACTTCTAGGAGTGATGAGACGGTTCTGTAATGTCAATGGAGAATGGGACGAGGTGGATACAACTGATTGCAAGACCAGGGAGTTACTTGAGCTAGCAGAGAAGGTGAGAACGATAGCATTAACAATTTTATTTTTTTGACGGTTGTCGCATTTTCTGTCGGAACTTAGACTCGACTTGAATCTACATTTCTGAAATTCTTGTCATCTAATACGGTATCGCAAAAACCGCATTTACTAAAGATTTGATTCAAAATACATTTACATGGACCACCTTATTATACCTATTTGAAAGGGACTTGGAAAACAAAACAAACAAAAAATCAATTAAAAGAAAAAAAAACATACAATGAGTCCAATGAAATGTCTGAAAACCAACTTGATATTAATATACAACAGATACACGGAACTTAGAAAGTAATTTCATATAGAATTATATTATGTTCAATAGGGACAAACAGCTTTAAATATTTGTTCCATTATAATGTAATATAGAGCACTTCCCAAGACATTTAAACAATGCAACGGTAGTCTCAAAACATTTCGTTGTTCACGCACAGATAACTAACATAACTGGCATGGTTGATGCAGTGATAGCTCTGGATTCCCTAACCAATGTCACCGAACATCTCAATATAACCCATGGAGGCGATTTATTGCTCGAGAGTGACCTCATGCTAAACATAGCGACAACTGTATCGTCTCAAGAATTAGGAGAGTCTGTCCTTAACGTTACAAACACGTATATTCAGGTACATAGTTATATCTGAAAGCAGAGTATAAGATGTCGACTTAGTGTCTGTATCAGGCACCTTGAAAAGAGTGGACGGAATATATTTTGCAACATTGTTTAGTATAGATGTATACTAAATAGGCTTTCCAATTGGAAAATTGCCTAGCTTGATTCCTACGAAAGGTTATGCCATGTTCAAGTGACAAACATAACCGAGTGAATGAACTTCAAGTATGGCACTACTGAAGAGTTCATTACGAACTAAGTACGACTTTTCAAGTATGTAGTCTAAGTTTTTCTTTGGTTTGATTAGGTATACATTATTCTTCCATGTCCCTGCTCAAAGAAAACGATATCGGTAAATGAACTTTTTTATCTATTTCAATCACAGGTGCTTACTTTTGCAATAAGAGATCGCTCAAAGTGAACAAACTCTGAAATGTGATTTACCGAATAAAATGAAATTGTCTACATATGGCTTTCTCCAACCCTGCATTTCTCACACAAGTTAACGAAACTTCCAACAGGTCCGTTTTAATAATTGCATATCCAAGAAGAATTTTTGTGTCAATGTTTCGTTCACAGCGTTTTATAAAACATATTGATCGACTCTTGGCAGTAAAATTTGAAGGTTTATGGGCACAAGTACATCAGGTGAGATAATTGTTTTTGTTTTTTTTGGAATTTTGTACACGTATGTAAAACTTACGTGTCTAATACCATACGATTTTGTTGATCCGGTGAATAAAAAAAATAATAATCCAATGTTCTTTATATCTCTACGATTTTTGTCTCCACATTTCCGATAAGCTAACATATAAGATCGAAAATTGGGGATTGTTGAGGTTTTTCATCGTGAAAGTACTGAAGTAGCAATTGACATGAATGTGTGCGCCAGGCGCGACATTCTGCTTGTATTTGACCATTTCATTAAAGGAACACGGACCAAACAAGGGAGTGTTGAAGCTGTTTTCTTCTCTAGAATCATTCGGTGACACATTGTATGACTTCATGAGAATATCTAGACAGGACGTGACCTTGTCAACTGGTGCATTAGGTAAGCAGAAGGATGTCATGTAATCGATTAGCCTAGTGCGCAGCGTCTCGGAAGCTGTTATCCATTTAATTGGCTGACTCTTACCGTTATTATTGAATAATACAAATACACTCCCTAAACGTCTGTGAGTAATGAAAAACGACAATGCAGATATAACCTACAAAACACGCTGCACTTCAGCAGAATCAATTTGATTAATCAACCATATTGTTGGCTTACCCACGTGCGTATATATGTCGAGATGTTATCTTTAGAAGTAGACGTTTTCTTAGCCCGGTCACTTCCCAATGTGCAAATATTTTATTTTGCAGATTTAAGAGGTGTTTTTATAAAATCTCTCGACGACTTCATGATTGATTTTACCACAAACACTGTACCAACGAAGAGGCGTTTACTGAAATGGAACAGCTCAGACCTTCAAGATAGTTACCTACAGATACCCAAGGCAACACTGGAAAAGATAAATGTGTCTACTTCTATAGGTACCAAAGGTTGATTAAATTATAGAAAACAATTTCCCTGTTTTAGGAATAATGTCGCTGTGAAAACAAAGTTTTAGCACTTCATGAAGAATTCTGATCTATTGCCTCTATTAACTCTCAAAAGTTGAATCACTTTTTGTGAATACTACACAAACACGGCTAGCATTTTAAGAGCTTGCCTAAAATACTATTTTAGGCAAATGTTTGGTAAAGACAATCTCTGCTTCGATCGGCTTAAACAGAGTGCCTTTGATTATAATCACGAACCTTCCTTCCGTCATTCACAAAATGCAAATCGAAGCTGAAAACGTAGTAGTGCGTCTAACACATTGTAGAGACAAATATACTGAAGGCTTACCATTGAACACTAAGTAGAGGTTTTCTTTTTGCAATGGATAGAGATGCCGTTGGTAGTGATATGCTACATCTATCGAAATCCGGGAGACTTTTTACCAACGGACACTGTCACAACAAGGTCAGAAAATGTTAAAGAAGTTGTTTCTTAAAACATTTTCATTTTGGATCCTTCCTTTGTTGATTATTTTGGACTACAGTGAAAATAAATCATCGAGATTTATGGGTTATCCATGCAGGACTTAAACGTTATTTCTTATTCTTGTAACATCTGAATACATCAAATTAAATGAAATCAAAACCTCAGAAAATAATTAAACTAAAAACGTTATCTATGTTTTACAAAATGTACGCTTGTAAATTTCCTCCGTCTTTTATTACTTCTGTAACCTTACATGTATTTAACCCTAACCTGTATTTACAGACCGCAAAGACGAAATTGGGTAAACTCAATAACTGCAGTGCAGAGAGTAAAGCGGGTGAACACACCTGTTATTTCGTTGTCAGTATATCCTCAAACGCGTCAGAATATTGATGTGGATGTCCAGATGAGATTCTACTTAAAAGAGGTGAGACTTGTGGTGCTGTGTTACAATAGACTATGTCTCAGAAACTAAAAGACATAGCTTGAATTATCTGAATCTAGAATTACTTATCAATTATCGGCATTTTACCAGGAACGTTTAGGCAATGTCGTCTTTTTTGCCTTGCAGGAAGGATATTCCCCGACCTGTTCATCCATGTCTCTTGAAGCTATTTATGGGTAAGACCAACTCTTATTGTATAGATTCCTACAATAAGAATACATTGTACTTTAAACCCATATAAATATTTGTTGATAGATGCATTTACCAACTAGCTGTTTCCTATCAGTATGTACATTACATGATGCCAAATTGAACTCTTTACTATGGTCTGTACATATTGCTAAGCAATTTCAGATTTAGGAAGTATAACGTCGTAGTACGAAAGTACTTCACACAGGACCTTGCAACTATGACATTTACGCAATCAGGGAAAGGGATGTATATCGTGTTGTATCCCTGTCGATATTGTTGTAATGATTGCATTGCCGCCAATATTGCCACGAACATATTTTAAAAGACAAAACTGTCGACGTTATGTTGTTAATTAAAGATATTATGTTGCTATTACCTTATTGTACCCATGAATCCTAACATAACATTCCAAGGAATGATTTTAAGACCCATAAGATCTAAGATCTCATCCGAAGGAGTAAATGGTGACATATATATTTTTAAATTTATCTTTAGACTACAGAAAGTAAGGGAACATCGTATAGAAGCGCACAGTGGATGACACTCAGAAAGCCACGAATAGGATAGTGTGATTCTATACTCATCACTGCATAGAAAATACTTGCTGTCATCGTGTATAAAGTACGTTAACACTGGCTATAATGTTTGTAAGGAAGTCGACAAGGAAAGGGAAGGGAAGGGCTTTATATAGAAGGTGATTTGTTAGCCGAAAGTGCACATCACTGAAATCTTAATGTCTTCCTACAGGATATGGAGTAATCACGGATGCAGTGTCAGTAAAATTGGTGTCCATGAGGTTTGGGAGTATGTAGAGTGCAAATGTAACCACGTGGCAAACTTTGCTGTCATTACAATCATTGGCAAGGAACCTAAGGTTTGCATATCCAATTAATTATCAAGCATATTTTGCTGTACGCTTCTTTTTGTTAATAAAGACCTGCAGCCTGCATTTTCTATACTAATAAAAAGTATATGAATAACGGTATGAGTCTGAAAATTGGCAGCTAACAGCTCTTTAATCAAGGCCTTGCAGTATTATAGGTTTTTTGTGATCTGACACAAGGATGCGGCCGAAAATTACAAGATAAAAATGTACATTTGTTTGCTGTTCAAGGAGGATACGCCTATCGATTTTCTCATTGCATCAGTGGTGTCGGAAATGCATGACCATGGACGGTAGATATGTATTTCATTAGTTGATGTATAAAGACCAATATTCA
The DNA here is from genome assembly GCA_001465055.1 of Ptychodera flava. Classification (NCBI taxonomy): domain Eukaryota; kingdom Metazoa; phylum Hemichordata; class Enteropneusta; family Ptychoderidae; genus Ptychodera; species Ptychodera flava. The sequence goes on from LD357714.1 coordinate 92,123, forward strand.
ACAATGATCTCTGCATTAGATGAAAAATTCAATCCACAAAATATTCTTATACTCCTCATCTCGCCCCATTAATTTACAGCCTTTTCTTAAAGCCGCCGCGAACATTGTTTTGACGATTTGCTGCGTTTTATCCTTGTTATTCATTATATCGAGTGTCATCGTTGTATTTTTGGCAAGGTAAGTACACTTGACTTTTAAAGCTCGTCGATTTTATAGAAATTTCAACAAGCAGTGTGAAAGTTGAGAACGTGACCACTTTTTCAAGAGGGGGAGCAAAAATTAAGACACCAGTGTAATGTTGCATTGACTGTGTTTTGTCGTCATTACAAATGTTTTGCGTACGTGCATAGTCGTGTTTGTGCTTAAGTATGGATACATGGATGGACGGATGGATTGATGGATGGGTGTTGGATGGGTGGATGAATGGATGGATGGATGGATCAGAACATTAAAGTGATGCGAAGGTATAACTTTGTAAGATATGAAAACTTGCGAGAGTAACCATTCTCATATCCCCAGTATGCCGGGCGTGTGTGAAACAGTGTGGGATCTATTTGTTAATCACAATCTCTTTTGACGAATGCCCATCGGTCCTTTACTGTTCGCCGCTCAAGCAGCGCGTATTATTTAACGAAATGTCTCGTAATAAAGAAACAGACCTCTATCAGGGGCAGACGACACAGATGAAAGTGAAGGGTTGTCTGAACTCCCTGTTGGTGACAATAGAAATGAAAATTGATCAAAGCGTGGTGGCGTATTGTTATTTTGATTAATACCTTGTCGAATTATAAATAATAAATGCTGTTAGTGCATTGAGAAGAAAATTGTCGTCAGTTTTATCATGTTTCACATAGCATTATATGTGAGAGAAATGCTACAAATTAAAGAAAGTTATTGATGACAATTGTGTTTTCTACAATGAAGTATGATGACAGCAATCTACTCAAGTATTGAAGAGACGTAAGAAAAATAATTCCACCCCAAAGGGCTGAGATCGGTGTTTGACATTTGTTTGGGAAATTCCGCGTCAGACGAACTGGACAGAAATTTTGCAGCTCTATCGTTCTTACATACACAATAATTTGTTACAACAGTTGATGAAATATTACTTCTGTATCGCAATATCTAGCAACTTTTAATAAACACTAGCCAGTAAAAGCAGATTATTTTCTATTTGGTCTCGTGAAGACAAATTGTGATGAGCAACTCGGCGATATACCTCACGGTCACCCTTGTCTTAAACAATACCCACAAATGAGGCGGCATGAATATACTGTTTTGTACTGATTCAAACGCGCCAATATCAGAAATCGACGCCTGTTGTACTTTGCCTACCCCTAATGAATGCATAAATTCCTATACTTCATAAAATGCTTGAACCATAGAGAAATCATTATTTCGTTGTGTGATGTTAATGACATCGGCCTTTAGTTTGCATCAAACCCTGGTGTGTTTTTATATTCCAGGCTGACATCAGACTTTTATGTTGTCCTATGCCAGGCTATGGTGTCACTTGGTTTCTATCCGGTCTTAATCGCAATAGACGCCAACCTTATCGAAAGAGAGAATGAGGTAATACTCTTGATCTGAAATCAGTCTATACATTTATAAATGAACTTAAAATAGGACCCGTACAAACTGCTAAATTTGACCTGTTTGAAGCTTTTGATATATATTTTTGCACTAAAATATGTAGGATAGACGAACATATTAACAGAAATCTCTGAAGCCACTCCTGAGCTAGTGTAATTAGAACATTGTAGCTAAAATATTGTCAAATTCTGTCTTCATTTGCAAGATTAAACTTTTCTTTGATATGATGATGCAACAGCATGATGAAGTTATTGTTATGTTTTCCTGCAGAATACATGCCGAATTGTGGCGGCCTTCTGTCAGTTTGCACTGTTAAGCAATGCTTCCTGGATGATGAACATGAGTGTTCAACTTTTCATCCGTCTCAAGTATTACGTATACCGAAGTACAGTGGCAAGGTGATTTTTGATTCAGGAGACTTTACTTGTGGTATTGTTTATGTTTTTAAAGGTTTATGTCCGTTTATGATCAACATTTGCCTTCTAGTGTTTGCTCTCATCGTTGGTGTTGAAATTGAAGGGAGTGCACTTGTTGTGCTGTCCTTGAAAAGATAACGGGACAGAAAGGACTCCGAAGTACCACACGTTAAATTCGTTTTAGAATCCTTCCTATATAGGTCACTCGTACGATACACCAACTTCATGCATGATACATTTATTTTAAAGATTTGGAAGAACGAAGGTTAGGAAAAAAGTATCTCAGTCAGAGTCTTTAACATATCCCTAACATACGAAACATGTATTTTTAGTGGAAGCAAACGATTAAAAATATGCAATAACCCTTCTATAGTTTCCATCAGCGATATATGCATAAAATAATCATTCGTCATCTTGCAGAATCTCTTACATCATTTGCGGTTGGGTACTGCCTAGTGTTGTCTTTGCTATTTTGAAATCAAACATTCCCGCTCACCGAGAATTGAACAGGTAACTTATGTTTTGTCTTAAAAAGTCGCTAACTCAATCTCTTGAACGCGCTTTTCCTGAAAGATAGAAATCCTACACTTTACACTTAACCGTTGAAAGCATTTATCACGTAAGCGTATGACTAAATGATATCATTTTAGGGGAGAAAGGGAGAGGATGGGGAAGGGAGGAAGGGAGGCAGAGTCCTATAGAGAAAGACAGGGACAAGGAAATGAGGGACTGAGACGAGTTTTATTACTATCATGAAAATTACGCGATGAATTGAAGGAAATCATTTTATTTCCCAACAGTTGTCTGGTTTTCAATCCTTCAACTGATTATACCGTCACATTAACGTTAGTGTCACTGACTGGAATGGTGAGTAGCTTTCAGGGATAAGTATTTTGTGAAAGCTGTTAAACTGTAAATGTTTGAAATAAAAACGCAATACTGCTTATATTTCGTTTTAGGTGATTAAAGGAAAACTGTTGTTATGATCAAATAGATAAAAAGCAAAGAACTAACTATCGGATTTCAAGAATCGTATTTCGTGACTGTCGAAGACTTTTTGCCAGATAAAGACCTCATTTTCACACAACGTTCCTAGTTAATGCGATGTCCCTGGTAAATTTTCATCTCGATAATGCAGTTTGCGATTGTTTTGAAGATCAGTTGCGGAAACGATGATAAGGGTATACACTTTGAAGCTGATATTTTGATATAGGTAAAGCAAAAATTGCCGAACAAGTCTACTTCATCTGACGAAAAGTCAGAGACACAGCCAGTTTGCGGGAAACTCTTTAATCACTGGCAAGATATTTTGTTGGTAAATCGTTATTTACGTTTCTCATAGTCAACGAACAGGCCATTGGCGAAGAAGAAGACTAAACTTCAAAGTACTATTTTTACTGCTATTGACAATTTAGGTAACGTGTTTTATGTACTGGTGTGATTACAAGATGTTCATTAAATTGGCGAAGGTCATTAATGGACCAGAAGAGCAGTTATTATGGTAAGAAATAGATTGTTTAAAATGTAAAACGATTCATTCTAGTTATTTTGTAACTTATCTTTGCCAAATAGCACTAGGTCACACACTATAAAATGAATACTTCAAAGAAATATGCTAGTGGAGGACTTTAAAGGTGTTCAACTTTAATGTAACATTATGCAATGAATGAAAGAGCTAAATAGACGGCATTGTGTGGCATTTATTTAAGGGACAAGATAAGCACTTCAATGCTGCTCCAAGGCATATTCATGGTTGGGCGATGTGTCAATGTTATCGCAGTAATGGCAAATGACAATCCATACCCAGTCTATTTCTTAGCATGTCTTATTTTACTCGAGGTAAGTTCTGATATATTCAAGTAGCGCAAAGTAACCCGAAGTATCGAGTATTTCGGATAGGTTTCGTGGATCAATTTTTGACCATTATTCTCTAATCTACTCAGAGCATTTTCGAAAGATCGTGTTTCTCTAAAATCTTAATGGACAATAACATGTATAGCTAATAACTACTTCATATTGTGGAATCGAAGAATTGAAATCTGGCGTGCTTTAGCTTTGCAGACATGTGCACGAATTTTGAAGACAGCAACTACTTCTACCGTCTTTATTAGAAGGTTCTTTTACAATTCTCGATCAGCTCACTTAAAGTAGACGATGCAGTTGTGAAACGTACATTCGAGAAATACGTCATTTTTGAACTAAATATAGTTGGTTTAAACCTTTTTCTCTCCACTTTGCATCATCAATTAGCGAAAACAAAGAAGCCTTACCACTTGTAACGTAACCGCATTGAAGCTGATGTGTTTATTCACGTTTGTTTTAAAGGGGTCTTTCGTTTTCCTTGGACACTTTGCCACAAATCAGGAGGTGAGTCTGACGATCATTAATTTTTGAAGCTTGTGTTTGAAGTAGTTTACAAAAAAAAGAAATAAAAACATACGTTGAGTAAATATACAAAATATAGGAATAAAAAGGAAGCAGACAAACAAACAAACACCCAAATAATAAATACATGTATACATAAATAGATAAACTAGTCTGCCTTTATCCGCAGTGTTTCAATTAACTTTTGTGTACATATCACTACTTGTGCAGGCTTTGTAATACAATATGAAGCGCCACGACACATTTTCGGCTAGTAGGTAGGTTTTTATCTTTCTCTTCGATATTTGCAGCTGCTGATTGTCCTTAGGGCTCGGTACTTTGAATCGGACGAAGATCATAGGCAGGCTGTAAACGACTTTGAGGTAGAAGATGCTCAGCGACTGCAGATTCAGAAAGACGCCCTTTGCAGAAAGAGGAACAGGAAGCGAAGTTTCCTGGAAACTCGGCAGACTGCATTTGTAGAGGTACGATTGCCAATAGTCGCTGGTCTTCTAATGTTTCAGTATCTGCACTTTCTTTCCAAACTCGGCTAATTTATGTAGAAGATTGTTATCTGAACTCTAAATTTCTTGAACTTCATTATCAACTTATCATGCGTTATTTTCCTATCTGTGAATTCAAGGCGGTTCATTTGTTGCTTCACCAAATATGCTCAAGAGCATCATATTTCAGAGTTTTCTTGCAATCAAACAATTGTGTTATTTAACGAGAATGCTATGTTCGCCTTCTTGTAAAGTGATGATTGCCTTCCATCACAGCCTAAGTGCTTGCTTTTCTTCTTTTGTCATAAGGTCAATCTTGAAGCGCAGAAGGAAAATGTTCATCAATTAGCGAATATGGATGGTAACAATATTGAAGCATTAGTATTCAATGAGAGTTCAGACTGAGTTTGCATCTTATGTGACGACGCTGCACTTAGTATACGACACTGTTCGACCATAGACTGTAGTAGCAAGACTACTATCTAGGATCTCATCTTTAAATGTATTTGGTGAAAGGCATAGGTACCCATTTAATAAGAATCGCCTAACTTTAGATTTGTTTCCTGTGATTGAAGCTATACCGGGTATATGAGAAAGATACTACAGATACCATTTAAAACGAATGCTTTCTAGTTTTCATACTAAAATATTTTTCAAAGTTTTGCCGATGTGAGTTTTCTTAACCTTAGTTAAGACAAGGAAAAAAAAAACAATCATGTACTTTCATGAAGCTGTAATGCTGCTGATATACTGATATGTCGCTAGCGAGGATAAAGGGGCTCTAATTGATTTCAATGAAAAACATAAAATACAAACAAAATTTACCCATGGTAAAGTAAATGGCTAATCATCTTTGTCATTCCTGTTTTTCAACATGTTGCCTTTTTCGTCCTTGTTTTTCGGACCGAAAAGGAAAGCTTAAATGATTACGGTTTATTAATCCCCGAAATAATTCAATATGTTGGCATTACCGTGACAGAGCTAAGTAATGTAGCAAATTAGTGCCACCAAGAAATACTGCGTAAACCGAACACAAACTTCGTTAAAAATCTTTCATACAATTAGTGTTTGCCAAATCTCGCTAAAGATTGTATCATATATCATAAAGTCACGATTCCAATATAAACGAATACTCTTCAAGAAACCACGTCAAATCTGAGTAGTTTGGAAAAATACAGTACGTACTATTACTGTATAAAAATGGTCGCTAGACGCGTAATTACGCATTCCAAAGATAGATGTCGGTGTTCAAATTTGAACAACTATAACGTTCATATTGTTTACACCATGTTAAACGTTATAAACACTGATGTTCTAAACATTAACAAGGTGTGTTAACAACCATCTCCTTCACGTGATCAAAAAACTCAGCAACACAGAAATTTTGCAATACTGTGAAACAATAAACAATCTTTAGTTTTTTTCACTTTATTATGGTTAACTTGCACTTAATACTGTCTTCTCTCCGGCAAACGTACAGGGACGTGCATGATATGTTAATTTGTATTTTTGAGACAATATTTGTCAATTTTCACTGGGCAAAATGCTTTATATGTGTTCTGTTTATTTACGTACATTGACGTATATGGAACATTAAATTCGTTGTATACTTTACCTTTATCTTTTTATATGGAACATACGTTTATATACCTAGCGTATATCTATGCAGAACAAGAGTATATGTAATGCAGATCTTTGCACACAAAGTGTATACTTTACTTGTGTTTGGTCAAATTATTTTTTTTCACAAAACTTGCTTATCTGCCTGACAGCTTAGATATTTGGTGTACAGGTTCGTAGGTATTTTCAGAATGTGACATATTCAAGTTATGATGACGTTTGCCATTTTTATTGGGACAATTTTTACCATTTTTGGTCAGAAAATTTGTTTCTCAAATATTACTCGTTTGATAGCTCCAATATTTGCCAGACACGTCCTAAGCGATGATCCTAATTTGACACCATCAAATTACGATGAAATCTTTAATGTGTATTTAAACAGCTCTCTTGCAATTTTTGGTCAGGCTTTCCTTAAGTGAGCTATCAAAGATTCTCCGCACAAGACAACGAGCTCTATCGACCGATAGGTTGCTTGTTGTATTCCTATCCTGGTTTGAAAATGGCTAGAATTTTAGTTTGTTGCCGTTGGTTTCAGACGGCAGTTTTCTTTTACAAATGAAATGCAGTAAAGACAGAAATTTCCAGCATGTCCAACTGCAAACGCTTGTTGATGCACAGAAAAAAACTAATTAAACCAAGTCAAACTTAGTTAATAAGATTTTTTATTTCTAAGGATAAGATTTTTTAAATGCCAAAGATTTATTTCAGGTTTTATTATGGAAGATATTAAAAACAAACAAACAAGCCATTTTGTTTATATAGGACCTTGTTGGACGTACAAGGAAACAGGTTTTACACTGCCTGTGGCAATTTTACAAGTTGATATGTTGTATTCACTATAGTTTAGAATACTATGTATCATATGCATCAGAGAAAATTTCCTCAATAAAACTATCTTACAAAAAGAGTGTATGCATTATACACGTATTTGTTTTCAACACCTTAGAAAGCTAGATGTTGAGCTTTTTTTAAATCACATACTTTTTGTGTTTTACAATTACGAGCATAAAATGTGATCCACAATGTGTAAGTTAAACCTATTTTTGTCCTTAGTTTTCAAATCTGCTACTGTTCTACAGTGTTGATGTGAATTTCGCTTTGTTTATATTTGAAAGGAAAGATGTTAACACAGTTGGTATTTTCCTGAAAGAAACTTAACAACGTGGTCATTTTTTTATCCATTTTACACAAACTGCTTGTAATTTAGTCGAGACATACATCAATAATTTTAATATCACTGGTCTCTTTTTGTTATTTCAAGGCTTGAACATCCCCTGAACGTCTGAAACTAAAGGTCTTGAAGAAGTGCATAAAGTGTGATCTAGCCTTTTATTCCGCTTTCGTTGAACGCGGCGTCCATACGTTCAAAATGTGTTACAGCCATTTGAATAAAATGCGTTCAAATTTTGAACAAATTCCATTTGCAACGTATGTTCAGTCATGGAACAAAAAGGTGTTGAATTAATGACTGATGAACACGTAGTGTTCAAAATTAGCCAAAGTGTGTGTTCAAAAATAGACCATTGATGTTAGACATATTTGAACCCATAGTGTTAAATTAAACGCGTTCAAAAATGTTACAAAAAGGCGTGTAATTGGTGTTCTATCCTTGAACATTAAATTTTGCAATGTATAATTGAACAGACATGTTGTTAGGCTCTTATGCAAGAACAGTGTTACCTATAGTAATTACGCTCGCCCTGAGGGGTGAGGGGTATGCTAGCGTGACTAAAATGTGAGGCAATGTAGGTCTATAATGACCTAATGCTACCCTGTCTGGAAGACATGTATGTTGTAATGAGCATTGCTGAAATCAGAGGCAAGTATGGCAGGAAAAAGAAAAGTGTTGTAGTGTTTGGGTGACAGTCAGGTATCACCAATAGAGGTTATTGTACCTGATGACATCGACAGTAGTCTTACAATTTACGAGAAAGAAGTAAGACCCCAAAGTGATTACGCTCAACATTAATGAATACATGTAGAGAGCAACGAGATAAATATAAATTTGACGGCGATAGCTAATGACTGATTACTGAAGTATTTGAATAGCTACCGTACACTGGAGAAAACGACTGACGAAGTTTCAGATGCTGTATGAGTTGCATTTAATACACATAATGCACATTTCAAATAGGTGAATGTACTGTTCGGACATTGCCAGCACGTTTAACTTTCATGCTCCCCCTGTCTTGTTTCACGTCTTCAAATTATTTATAATTCCAAATCACCGTGAAGGCGTGTTCAAATAATCATTTTTATCGAGAAAGATCTCTCTTTTAGTGTTTTTCGTTTTGATGTTTTACAAGTATCTACTGTTCGTTCAGATCTTTCTGAAAACCCTAATCGTTTGGAAGATAATTCATCCTTGCACGACTGATTTTTATTTCTTCTCGTTTGGTAGCTTTGGTGTGTCTTGTCCGTAGCTTTCTTTTGTAGTTAATCGTTCTGATTGATTCGTAAATTTTCATCCACTCAGTTATTGGGCTTTGCCCTGTTGATGTCAGATTAAATGAATGCATAATAAAAATGATTATTAAATAAATGCGTAAAGAGATCAGTCAATCAATCAATCAATCAATCAAGCAATACATTTACATCATCAGTTAATGTGGCAAAAATACTTGAACTATTGAAAGACGGAGGACTAAACGGACAAATAACAGGTTGCATGCAAGATGAAACCAATAAACTCTGAATATAACTCTTATTGCATATGGAAATGCCGTCCCAATTATTTCAGAAACACGCTAAATCCTTACATCAGCCTACAGTCAATTAAATCAAACATTTATTTACCCTAACAACAGTGCCTTTAATTGTATAAGACAGCATACAGAACATTGTATTCAACGACCATGGCTTTTCACATATGTGACTAATTACCGAAATGGTAATACCAATATGTTGTGCGCAAAGTGCATGAAAGCCACCGCTTTTAAAATTAGTATCACCAGATATAACCGATAATATTAATTTAAGAAGATGATTAATTAAGATTCTGCGCAATGTTTCGGTTGTTGTGAAAGGTAGTCTTTGCTTACTGTTTGCAATAAACGTTTGCAATTAATTTTGTTGATACCAATTGCAATGTTTGTCCCGTTCACCATGATTCCTAAAGCCTTAGATTCAAGTCCAAATTCAAAACTCTGATACATTACAATTTTAAGGTTGAATTAGGTCTCACCTATCAGAAGATATATCAATCATCCATTATCAGAATATCAATCATGAGAATTATCAGAAATTGCAGAATCAGTCGAAAAACTTCACTGCTATATCCAATTACCCATTTATAATTGGAGGGATTTGTTTGATTTCGTAAACATGCCAGGTGATCTGTCAAGTCTTAGTTTTACTTGTAGGATTATGGTACACTTCAGCTGCCTTGGTAATGTATTAAAGTACATACATGACTCCAAAAGTGTCCCCATGACTTGAAAGTTGTCACCGAAAAATTATGATGATTATGCGTCCTTTCGTTATAATTTAATAAAGGGATATGTGCGAGGTGATCTGCATAGTGTCAGTTATGAATAGTATTATTGTACACGCTGAAGACTTGACCAACGTAAATTGAATTCAAAGATATCTTTGACGTCAAAAGAGTCCCTGGATAATTCTTGTGATTTCACGTGAATGCTTCATTGCTTTATCCAACTACTTTTGTCCAATTGATGCAAATTGCTTAATCGAACAAGTAGCCTTAATCTTATTTTTATGTCAAACTTGAATTATTAAATAGTAGTTATAGCTACAATCCATTAACCTAGTAAGTTCTATTCCAAGCTATGATTTTGCGATGTTTGAAGTTTTAAATATCAACAAATATGACTTCAAACATTTGCATGCCTCCTTTGGCATCTCGTCATATGGTAGGTATATTTTGACAAAAGAACAATAGCCCCTCTGATAATTCTGCCTCGAGCCTTATATCAGAGCATCCTGCAAGCCTGCGTGGTGTTTATAGTAGAGCCACTCCGCTTGGGAGAGTGTCACACAATTTCTCAGTAAGATGGGCGTAATGAGTTTTGATATGCTTACTTTCAAGAAAATCCGTCATTCGAGGGCGCTCTCTACGCTTTCGCTTAATAGGGAAACGTGGAGAGCGCCTTCGAACGACGGTTTTTCAGTCTACTTTGAATATAATGGGAACTTTATGTTACACTTCATACCGTTTTTTAACTTCAGTTTGATCTTCCATCTCATATGCATCTCCTTTGATTTTCTTGCTTAATCTTCTTGAAGCTTTCCCGTTATGACGCATTACACTTCATCCAAACAGAATAAATAGATCACTTTTCTTTCAATCAACAAACTGACACCAGAGTACACATTGTATGGATATCGCCAATCCAAAAATGGCACCGTTTGTCCAGGTGACGTTTTCTTCAAACACAGCAGAAAATGTCCACAATAGGTAAGCCATAAAAATGTATCGTCCTGATAGAAAAATGATTGCATAATTTTACGGACCAATCTACTCATGTACCGATCTGTCTGTCGTCAACACCTATACGTTTTTGACGTTTTTTATATGGTTTAGGGTTTATGGTTAGAAACAGCTCTGAGACAATATGTTATCCGTTTACTATGAATTCATATTCGAAATTTATACGACATTGTGCAGTTAAAAGTAAAACCAGGATACTATATGCCAAACTGAACACAGCGTACGGTTCTTCCAAACTACACTACACGATAACATTTTGCATATAAATCTCCACTTTTTGCATTTGTTTCCTTATTTTCCATCTATTTTTGACATTGTTCTGGTGGAAAAATTGCAGATTCTTATTGTATTGCGAAAAATTATATAGAAACGCTTGGTATGTTTAATCTGTTAAATTTAGTCTGTTTTAGAGAAATGTTAACATATTATTGTTTCCACTCGATTTTCAGTCCAGATTGGAATATGCATGCATTGTGTTTGCAGAGGCTAAATATTGTTTTCTTCAATGTAATCTGGAGGGGAGAAAAAGTATACTAATCTCCTAGAGTTTTAATAATGACAATATACTCAATGGTTACTGTCGTCGTAGTGAAAATATTGATAAATAATTCGTCGATATTTCCGACGAATTAAAATGTTTTCCAATATTACGTAGGCACTGCAATGACCATTCCAAGTTTCTAATTGGAATTTTTTAGAACTTGCGACAACATTTGAAGGAATTGTCACACTGTTACACTGCAGATACTTCGCATAGTAATATGTGTACTGCCTCTTACGTATTCACAATTCACCAATACATCATTTCCTCATGGTGTAACTTACCCTACATAAATAGTTACAGGCAAATTCGTAATTACATTGTGACACGTGTGTCTGGAGGAACTAATCATGCGAGAATGGTAGGTGTTGCGTTTAATAATTTACCATGCCGTTATTATCATGTCTGCAGACCGGTTGTTGGGATTGTGATGTAAATTATTCATCTTAACCAATAGTATTGTTTTTGACATATCGCATTTGTTGAGGACGTTCAACTTTTGTCCGTCGTTCGGCATGAACGGTAGACAGTGAAAGGAAACTGTATCAAATGCCTCATTTTCATTAGTAACGTCAATGACAAAATTTATTGGCATTTCACTTTAAAGAAGCCTGGAGAGCACTTTTCACTGAGCAAATAAAGGTACTGGAGCGATAGATATTCGCTTTGAAGTTCTGAAATTAACCACGATGAAGTCTTCAAGTAAGCTCGATTGTTAAAAGTTTACTGCTTTTTTGTGGAGATGTTTGTTTTGTAGTTTGTCGATATTGCTAGTTAGGAAACAGTGTAACTCGAATAAAACAACTTTATAAAGCAAATTGTCAATGATCAAATAATTTTATTAGCACAAGGTAAAGAAGAAAGTCTAATGTGCATTATTGTAAACAAAAAGTGGGTCAGGGTTTGTTTGAAAAAAGTCCTAAGGTGGAATGCGCTTTGAGGGCAGGACTCTCAAACCTTTCCATTTTTTTATCTACTACATGTGGGGGCTCATTTTGAAGCCCTTGAATTAAGAAAGACTCTCAATGACAAGTTTTATTTTTTTTATTAAAAAATCGTAACTTTTGGGGTTTTCTTCCGTAGAATTAAGACAGGTGTAGCGACCATTTCAATTTGAAATATATGCAATTGTTGGGTAATGTGTTTCTCAAGTGCAAAACTTTGTACGGTGACCCCCATTTCCATTCTTGAGTTTGAATGAGAAAGGGTTGAAGGATTCAATGGATAAAGTTTGAGCAAAAATGAAAGTCTTTCACTTTCAAGGTGCATACGACCTTAATTCGTTCTAAGTAAAAAAATTCATAAATCACACATCATTACATTTACCATTTATGAAAGCTGCTATCTGATGAATAATATATATAATTACTGTAAAAATAGTTACTGAACATTATTAAGTACCCATTAAACACTAATTACCTTGCTAGCGATCGAATTGCTTTTTCACAATTAAACATGAATGAATACATGTAATCTATACGAAACAATGTCAGAGGGCATTAACGACAGTAATTGTATCGACGAAAGAAATTCACTTAAACATACATCAATCTTTAACTGTGTTCGTCAAAAACGCATTGCACACTTCCTATGGTACAGTTAAAGTTGTTAAGAAATTAGAACCACCTAAAGATGTTTCGTTCGAAAACTCTGTGAAGGTGGTGTCACATTTTATCGGCACATTGTTTTCAAAGCAATATATCTCATCAAAGACGACATAACACTTCTACTCGCACTGAAGATTTTCGAAAAGCAGAGAGTCTGACGTTTAGTACTACAGCAAAGTTTTTCTCAAAGCATGAAAGAAATATAAATTCTAGGTACTAAACACCAGTTTATGTAATGTTATATTTCATTTGAAACAGGCGCTTTATAATTTGGAAAAACAGTAGTCTTATTTGGAATTCCCATTCTTTGAGGTAGAACTCGCCTCGGGGACTGATATTCGGACTCTCAAACTTTCACAATACTTTTCTGATATATACCACTCATTGGGGTTCATTTGAAAGTCGACTTGGTGCCGTACGTTGTGAGTTCAAACCCGTTTGAAACCATCGTATTTAAAGCGCATGGAGTAGGAAAACTAAAACAAAGTGTTTTTCTTAAAGCATGAAAGAGATACAAATTTTAGGTACAAAAAACAGTTTATGAAATGTTATATTTCATTTGTAACAGGAGCTTTTATTATTTAAAAAGTAGGCTTCTTTGGAATTTCCATTCTTTAAGGTAGAACGCGCCTCGGGGACAGATATTCAGACTCTCAAACTTTCACAATTTTTTTTTCTGACAAATACCACTCGTAGGGTTCATTTTAAAGTGCATGGTGTAAGGAAACTTTTTACCGGCTTAGTTTTTCAAAATTGGAAAATTTCATTTTTCTCCACAGAGTTAACACAGGGATGGCGGCGATTTGGGATTTTAAATAAAGGTAAATCTTGGGTTATTTATTTCTCTAGTAGCAAACTTTGCACTGTGATCCCCGATTTTCATTCTTCATTTTGTAAGAGAATGGTTGAAAGATTCCTTAAGGAAAGTTTAAGCAAAAGTTTAAGTCTTTCACTTTCGAGGCGCAGACTACCTTAAGGGCAGGAATCTAAAGATGTACTTTCAAAGAAGTGATTAAAGTCATAAAAGGTCCAATAAAAATTTATGTTATTCCCACTCTTAGTATCGTGCTGAAGACTAAAAATACCGTTTGCACATATTCGCATAAATTATACTTGTTTCTCAACAAACTGCTTGTCATAAAAACAGGTAAATCCTACCGATATATCAGTCAGAGATAAACTGAGTACTGAAAAATGAATGCACATATTAAAAAACTCAACATCATGTCAACACAACTTCAACACTTTTTACACCCTACTATGTTGATTACGCAAAATAAAAAACGTTGTTTTTTTTCGGTTAAGTGACACTTAAGGTTGAAAACATTTTTTACTCAATGTTGTCCGAGACTTATTTATACTGTAAAACGTAAAGTATGTATTCAACATGTTTCGAAAATTCGGAAATAATGTCCCTGACTTGAGCGTTTTTTTCCAGGGTAGGTCGGGTTACCAGAAACACGCATATACTTTCCTGATTGGCTTTGGAACGTTACAACATATATCTCCTAGTTTAGCAATTTATGCTTTTTTGTTCCTTCCAAATAGCGTGATATTACGTTTTCGAATTCACAGCGGTCTCGAAAACAACAAATCAAATAAGAAATAAATTCACAATTCACCTATAACGAGTAGATCTCTTTCCAGAAATAACTGTACCGTGAACGACTTTGGCAGTTGCAAATCCAAGTATATGATCCACGTTGTGTTAACTACGGTCAGTGGACTGTCGTGCATAATATTTGCTCTGTATGATATCATATAATTTACATGCCCTCCTGCAATGTTCCAGTGTTACTGTGAACTGCGACGCGTTGTCTTAGAGTACAGTGTTTTAACCGGTTCCTCGTAGTTACCTTGAAACAGAAAAGGGTAAAAAGAGAAGATATTTCAGAAAAAATGATCTGATAAGTCACCAATTTGGTGCGAATACTTGAGATTGTATGCTCACATAATACACAGACATGACTTTCTCCGCACCAAAGAAACAGCGAGTGAAGGAAAATAAAAGCCTCTACATGTTTTATGGACTGAAATCGGTAAGCTAACATAAAGCCCCAATAGGTGCAAATGTTTGGCAAACCGATCTCAAAATATCCTTAGTTTTCCAAGCGTTTTCTTTGACTAAGACCCATTAGAGACTAAATAGTGTATAACGCTGCCATGACTGTCAAAAGTGGTATGTAAATTCAGAGGTTATAACATCAATGTAGATTTCCCGCCATTTTCAAAAACTAATCATATGACAGAGATTACAATGACAAAATGTTGGCCATCGTGTGTTGTGCATACAAGTAAATTGCATCATGCTTGTGTCTGGTATGATCACGATGGGTATGTGCAGAAAATACTCTTTTTTTGTATTTTCCTGTGGTGGCGCCATTTTATGGGTGCGGCAACCATTTATTATTAATATTAAGCATGCTAAAACACGTAGGCATGGTCCGAATTAGCGATCAGTGATACTTCAATAAACGTCCTTCAATTAACACATTTACACGAACCAACTTTGGTTTGGAAATAAAAGCATGAAAATAATGCATAAAATTAGCAGCTATTGGGGCTGTAAAGGTAAATGGTATCGTCCCTTTCTTGTATTTCTATCTATGGTACTTGAAAGCCATAACTGAAAAGCTTGGTCGATAATGAGCACGTGATCTCTTCAAAATAATACTCAGTAATGAGGTTTTTAGAATTGCTCGTATATTCATTCACTCTGTGACAATCCAGTGTGTTGTGAATACACGCATGCAAGCTACACATTCAAGATAAAGAAAGCGATATATAGACTGTAACTAGGTAAATGAAGAGCCATTGAGCCACGAAGAGCTTTCAGTCACGGAGTCACCTTCTTAATCATTTAATTTGCTGAATTTACCTGACGACTTTCTGCTTTACTTTTCGGTGCTGCTAACCGACTTTCTGAGCGATGGCGCTCTCTATCTTTAAGATTTCTCATCATTTCCTTCTGAATCTGCAATCGCTGATTGTCCTCGGTTTCGAAGTCTTCCAATGCCCGTTTGCTGTCTTCGTCGACGTCAAAGTAACGAGTCCTTAGGACAATTAGTAGCTGCGGATAATTTAGGAAAGGCTTTTGTCAACCACTACTGTGCTGTTCGACAACGTCAGGGATATGCAAATGGCGCAAGTTTAGTTTAAACATATACAGAACTTCATTGAAAGACAAACATACATTGAAGGAGAAAAACTACCTTGTGCTCTGAGTAACTTCAAGTTGGCCGATACAACAAACGCATGGTTGGGAGACTATTTTCAAATCTGTTCCATGTAGTCAAGAATTTACTACTTTCGATTGCAATGATATAGCTGAACTCTCTCGTAATTTGAGAAGCACTTTGATAGCGTCAAAATAAGAAAATTGTTGACGGTCATCGAAATTTTTCTGTTGCGTAAATATATTGAACAGCAAATTGCTTACCTCTTCGTTGGCGAGCACAAAACCGAGAAAAACCATACCACCCTGGAATAAAGAAACAATATTACAGTGGAATAATTACAAAAATGAGTGCACACATACAAATGCTTATTGATAACCAGATGACTTTTTATAAACACGAAGGTAAACAGACATAAAAAACAATAAAATGAATAAATAAATAAACAAAGTATGTAATGGTTCTTATGTAATAGGCTTAAAGTGTTATATTTAAGGAGAGCTTATGTTTTGCTCAACTCGTAATAAGTAGAGGTGTCCTTCGCCGGAACTGATGTTATTCGCTTTCAGAGCAGGATTGGTTTTCTAGTATCCCACACACTACGCAAACATTATTCTTAAATAGGAGAGGCGTTTAGTGAATGCACTCGTTAGAGCATCACTGGGAATGACTGCTCGAAAGATGTTCATTTAGAGCTCGTGTGACTGGGGTTGGCATTTTGTCGAATTAGTTTCATAAATTGAAGTATATATTACTGCCTGATAACAGTTAATTTCTCACCTCTAAGAAAATACAGCATGCTAAGACATAGGTGGAATATATCGAGTGGTCTGTCATTCCCACAACAACATTCAAAACTCTCGTCAAGATAAAAATAAAATGAAGTAAAATTGCCGATTCCAGCTTCTCACTTGAATGCAAAGAGCAACAAGGTTAGAATATTAGCGCAGTAAAAGTTTGAATGATAAAATATGATAAAATAAAAATAAAAGAAAATCAGCAAATTAACAGACTTGTCGGCGAAATAATGTCTGTTGTAATCCATGTACTAAACAGCAACAAAGATTCTATCGGGAATCACACATATAACTAGAAAAACTTTTCATTACGTTAGTATAACGATACACACAAATGCCGACTAAATCGATCGTAAATGTAAACGCAAGAGTAAGCAAGGCGAAATATTGACATACCATAATATCTTCTCTTCAGGCCCTTTTAGAACTTTGATCAGTTGAGTCAATAATGTGTAATCTAGACGATATAATAGTACCGTTACCTGCAATGTAGACAAAACCATCAGCAGTGCAAAACCCTGGATGTGTGTCAAAAAATAGGAGTGATGACATTTTTCAGTACATGTAAAATATAAAATGTCTCTTTGGCGATCAATTACAGGTATATAATTATTGGAAAAATTAAGGCAAATCGCCAGGACGGCTGGGGCGACCGTTTACTTAAAACTGCAACTATAAAAACACCTACTCGCCTATAAAAACACCTACTCCAAAGCAGGCCTTACATACACTGAACACCGAGGGTGTCTTATGTATCACATTGCCTTTCGAATGCACGCTTGATACCTGTTCTAAATGTTTTTATGATGTTAGTCTTTACTTTTAAGTGTATTCATTGGCTTGCTTTCGGTTATTGTTCAAAAATGATCTCACTCTACGTTGCCTGTCGAAAATTGCGGTCGGCTGATCAGTTCAAAATTTGTCCGCTGCAATCGTGCACAAAGACACATGGAGATCGTTCGTTCAGTGTAGAAGCTCCAATTCTCTGGACCAGTCTTTCATTAGATATTCGGCGTTCTCCTAACCAGTCGACTTTTAAAACCAATGTTTAAATTTTCCTTTTTAATCTGCTTTTTAGACTCAGGTTTTCAGTGGTTTTTTCCAATTATATAACAATTACTTTTTGTGATGTGTTAATGTTATTTCAATTTCCTTGATCACTTTTATTGTCTGTTATTATTATATGTGAATATGTACCATTAAAAGGAGTATTTAAAAGATGTCTCTGAAAACTAGCAGTTTAAAATTACAACACCCGGGCCGTTTTAATGGCGAACTTATTTGCCAGATATAAAAAACATCTTAAAGCACAGCTTACATGATCAGTTATCTTATGTTTGTTCAGCTGGCGCCTTCCCTTTACTTGGGCACTGATCGTCAACGACATTTTTTTGAACCAAAGAACCTTTAGGAACGTTAGTACAAAAATTTAAAGGGTTACTTAAGGTAGAATGGGTTTTTTTTGGGGGGGGAGGGGTGAGGGGGCGATATTCGGAGTCTCAAAATTTTCCAATTCTTTTCTCATCTACCACTTTTGGGGGCTCGTTTTGAGGCCTCTTGAGTAAAAAAAGCTTTAATTGTCTTAGTCTTTTGACCCCCAATTTTTATTCTTGATTTTAAAAGTGAATGGTTTAAAGATTACTTGAGGAAAATGTGACCAAAGGTTTAAGTATTTCACTTTCGAGGCGAATACTACCTTAAATTTGGGGACATGTAAGGAACCTAGTGGACTATTTGGTAAATGATATCACTTCAATTCCGCGAGATTAAACTGTCAAACTCCACCCACACATAGGTCGAACGTCGGACTTTAATAACTTTCAATGTCTGTCCAGGAAATAGTACCCGGCTAATCGCATGACCATCATACAAAGTTATAAAGTCAACAGCTATTGTAACACACCTCATCCGCAGTATGTGTTCGAATTTGAAAATTGATAGTCACGTGGGATGCGTTCTTTTTGTGCTGATCCGCGTAAATGACGTCATCAGGCATCATTTGTTGGAACTGCTGCCCGACACGCATCAGTTCAAAAAAAATGATGCCCACTGACGTCAAAAACGATATTGGCGATGCGCGAACCGGAGTGTAAATAAAGATGTCGTCTGCGGCCGATCAAAACGACAGCCGATAAAGTCCTAGGTTTATTCTACTTTCTGAAGAAGAACTGAATTCTCTTATTTCCAACAAGGACTCGAAACAGACAAAAACGATAATCAAAGATGCATTGAACGTTTTGCAGAAGTATTGTTATCCTGTTGAGAAAAACTTATTCTTGCCGAACCACTCCAATATATTGCAAGCGACAAGTTTTGTGTAAGGTACATTCTTACGCATGACTGCGGATGAGGTGTGTTATAGAACAAATATTGACAATGAGGGCAACAGCGTACGTCTTTAACCCCTCGGGCCTGTGCGAGTCACCTCCAAAACAGGCTGTTTCCCTCGGCTTTTTTGCCTCGGGAAACAGTCTGGTTTTGGTGGTGATTCACAGTTCTTCAGGGTAGCACTTTTCAATCATAGCCTATGGTAAGCAATTTGATGAGAAGAAGGAAAACGTTTCTATGACGGTAGTCAGACACGTACCAACGCTACTAGCAACGCCGCAACATCGATGAAAACAAAGAGACGGGAAGGGTGCGTTGTAAGGCAACTGTTGGAGAAATGAAATAAGTCATGAAAACATGGCATGGACACTTTCTACAGTTAAGATAATGTGAATATTGACGATACAGATTACCACAAATGACTTCAGAGACGTGTACATTTAGAAGCATTAACGCACTATTCAAAAACGACTCGAGGAAATCCGCAGATTATATGATAAGATATTTCTATAACATTAAACATGATTCATGAGCGGGATTTTATTCTCAATTATACCAGAAAAAAGAATCTAGCTTGACAAACGAAGTGGGTAATCGTAAGTGTAGACGGATGTCGTGAACTAATCTGGTTCCAGTAAAGTTTGTATTTTAGTAAGGGCAGTTATTACTTTGAGATTACATAAACCATCTAGGCCTAAAATAAGCTTATTTCGGCGAAAAAGTATTCTGTCACGAATGGTCATTATTCCTCTGTATTGCACCAGAAATTGTTATTGATTCTCAAACACATCTTCTGATATTTGAGAAATACCTGTGCTGTTCTGGAGGCCCTTGAAACCAGTTATTAATGAGTAAGATTGGTGCCCATGGTAAAACCCATCCGCTAAGGACGTAGAACAGTCTGAAATCAAAATGTATATTTCTGGGTAACAAAATGTGAACGTTGCAAAAGGATACGTTCTTAATATCAATACAGGGGTAAAGTTTACACATCCAAAGAGCAGATTACAAGCAGTATGTGTATGCTAGGAACTGACGTAAAATGTTTCCCACAGGCCAATAGGACATGCGATTGCGTTTTACTGACATAATCATTTCACATGTTTTGGATACGTCAAGTTGTCAAGAGATGGCATTGAAACGAATTTACAAAAGTACATTACAAAAAGTACAAGAGGGCAATTACCTTGCACGTCCATGACGATATACATAGTAAGTTAGTCGTAGGAAGAATAGGAAACTTAAATTCATCAACCAGAGAGCATTACTGAGTAAAACACCATGACTGAAGAGTGTCATCAGACGACAGGTTTCCTTTGTCCGAAAGAAAATTAATAGTAAGCGACATAAATGTGGCGACGATCGATAATGAGTGTACGCTTAGTTATGCCGCCTAAACGTAACCTTCTGTTATTAAATGCTGAATAAGGTTCAATCGGGCGGACCATTTCACTTGAATGCAGATCCATTGTTTCTGCGTTTCCAAAATTTACATTCCGTCGGCAAACTATGAATTGCCGATGGTGGGTTCGATGGGTCTTTGCGACTCATGCGAACGCACATAGTCTCAAGGTGCTATCTATGTTAATTTAGTTTGCGTCCAGAAAATGAAAGACTTAAACTTTCACTCAAACTTTTCAAGAGCAAATTTTCAAGCATTCTCTTCCCAAATCGAAAATTTAGGTCAGAAACAATTTATCCAATGTAACCAATATTTGGAAGTAAAATTGCCGCAATCCCTGTGTTATCTTAATTGGGGAAATAAAATTTCCGATATTCACAAAACTAAACATGTGAAAATCTCATTTACTCTAAAAGCATCAAAATGAGCCTCTAGTAGTAGACCAAAGAATACTATCTTAGCGATGTATACATGGTTTGTACATAATGAGCGGTGCAACAAATCGTATTCAATGAGACAAACATCAAAGAATGATGACCCGGCTTTCGCGAATTTGCAGATTTTTGCAATATGTCGATGAAAATGGCCCTAAATACGGGAGGACTTATTGACTTGCATTGAATTACCTTATGCTCGGCTATGTTCAG
The DNA here is from genome assembly GCA_001465055.1 of Ptychodera flava. NCBI lineage: Eukaryota > Metazoa > Hemichordata > Enteropneusta > Ptychoderidae > Ptychodera > Ptychodera flava. Next base: position 113,567 of record LD357714.1, read on the forward strand.
GCGTGTGTCAATAAGAACCAAGACTGGGAAGACGCTCAGGGATAGAATGACATGAGACAATACGATATAGAAGTCTGACGTCAGCCTGCAAGCACAGAATAAAATGCAACGTTCAGATCTAATGTGCATCTACCTCATATTGCAGTGATGACATGTCGGATCCATATAGAGGAAATGAAGCTTTTACTTCACACATCGGTACTACCTCTGATAGTGATACAGGATATACTGAGTCGATAATGAGGTACCATGATAACGGGAAATATGGCGAGACAACGGTGAATGTTTTGTGCTTTGACCGTGGTCATTTGATCTGGTTCCACGGTAAAACCGGTTTAATAATTCAGTTGATTAGTCTCAACGGTGTGTCGATTCAAAGTAGGGTTCCTTTATCAGTCGCTCGAATGGTTTTGTTTTCCCACATGTTTAGTTTGATGGTTGCCATTGTTCATCAAAAAGAGACGCTTGAATCGTTACGCTGTGGTCTGACTATTGTACGGTTAATTGCTTAGACCTTTCGTGTTCGTTTGACTCCTCGTGTTGGATTTTTGCCTGAACGAGGATGTCTTTTATATTATTATTTCTTTTATATGCTATGATCGTTTTACTGGAAAAACTGTGGCGATTGTTTGATCACCGTCTAAATTGAAATCTATATTTAAGTAAATGTCTAACATGGATTGTTATCACCTGTGTTTCCAGAATGTTTTGTACACTGAATGAAGGCCCTTTGATAGAATGGAAATTTTTGAAAATCAAGCGACCCCCTCTGTGCTGTTTGAAAAAATGCATGACGCTTTCCCTATGTAATTTTCCAATTTCAGGTGAAATTAGAAATATTTTGCAATTTTGATAGCCACAATGTAATACGAATTCAAACAGTAGATACCTATTTTGTAATCAACAAATTGAAATACCTTTTTAGGTTGGGATTAAAATTTTTCACGTTATTTTTATTGTCTCAAGAAAATGTCAACTTTGATGACTCAAGTGGTTGCCATGGAAACATGAACATAAATTGAACACCACATTTGTGATCGGCTAGTTCAAACACCGTTCTGTTGTAATTTCAAATACCATTTGAAGAGAATTTTGATTTTGATTGTAGAGACCATTACCATGAAAACAGGTGATCATAAACTGGCTCTTACATTTGCAATTGAAAACGTCCAATACCTTTATGCTGTAAAATTGATGAAAATTAAAATTCTTATTATCATCAATATCAGAAAATGTAATTTTGAGGCACAAGCTTGTTCCCATGGAAACATACGTTAGCAAATTGGATGCCACATTAGCAATAAGAAAATTCAACATAGCTTTATGCTAATTTTATGAGATCCAACTTCGTTTATCATGATTTTCAGACAATTGCAATTTGGTAATGCTGCCTTGGTAACGTCTGCCCACAAAATTGACGGAATTTTTGATATCAGCTCTCCATAAAAATCAAACCTACTATTGTTTAAATATCAAGGCTTGACCCTATCGTAAATTATTCATCGACTCTATCGATACTGTTGTCCTGATCTCTACTATCTGCTCATATCTACTTGTGATGATTCACTTTAAATTCGAACACTAAGCTCTCGGTGGATGCACTTCACATAGTCAAAACTTTCTATTCCAGTCAAAAAAACGCATTACAGAAAAAGGCACGTACCTTGCCAAGCAAACCACTAGAAAGCTTATACCCATGAATAACACCGACAGGATGCAGCATATGGTCAACACGGTATCTGCAGCGGTTTGATGAACTGGCTGTGTTGAAAAAAATGCAGAAAATTCACCCACCGCACAATTCATTTAGATGTATGCACCTTGATTCAGTTTGGTTGCAATTAATCTCCTATGGGGACTTGCCATGGTAGATGAAAATTAGGTCACGTTATACGGTTTTGATGGAAAATGGCATACCCCTCGATGTAAAAGGGGATTTCTAGTTTAATTCTGCTTGAACAGAAAGAAGGCCTCTGAGAAAACAAATTTCTGCTCTTATTACTAACCTTCGGTTCCTTTCCTATGGTTATAATCGCTACAAGGTTGCCCAGAAGATTACAGAGATATTCAACGTAGCCCCACATCCTGTTTCCAAGTCGCCTAATGCCCACATCTAGCAGTCCTTCATTGTTCTAATGAAACGCATCAGATAATAGAATTCTTGTTGCTAAGCGAGCACAATAGATTATTGATGCGCAAGAGCGGCAGAGCGTGACGGCAAGAATGTACTTCAGATCTGATCACGCTTGCTCGTTAAAACAGTGTGAAACTAATATTGTGCACGGAGAAAGATGCAAATATCACGCTTTTTGACCCTGTGAACCACTTGTTTGTATAGCCTGTCGAAATGTGTTGAGAAGAGCGACACGCTTACGTGTATTAATTGACTGCTGCATGATGGTTCACTTCGGCTGTTCGACAAGTTGTAGCGTGGCATAAACCGAACGGACACGTAAATGGAAAATTTTCCATACTTGAAAGTGTGTTAGTTTGCTTCTTTACATTCAAACCGATTGCCAATATATATGCGTAGACAAACTTGCTAGGCGTGTCTGTATCAAATTTATACATAATGTAAACGATCAGACAAACATTGACATAACTCGTAATTGTATAGTCACGCTCTTGGGCAAATTGTTACTTTTTAATTTTCAAATAAATTTGTATTATATACAGTTTACTGTAAGACATTTCTGTAAATTGAAGATCTTTCGCCTGTTATAAAAATATTAGAAATATGACGTTATTTAAAGCTGTCTGAATGACTCTTTGCGGCCATTTCGTAAATGTAGCAGTCAATGATACGTTCCCGTCTCGTTGTTAATTAAACTTAGAATGCGCCCCGGTTACAGATAATCATACTGTCAAAATTATCCACTACTTTCTGGTCTACCACTTATTGTTGCAAATTTTAAAGCTCCTTGACTAAGAAAAATGAGTGTCTTGGTATGGCGGCCATTTTTAATTTCAAATATCGATAAATGTAATTGTCTTGCTTTAAATTACGGCGTGTGTTAATTTGCAGTGCATTAATTTTACAGTATTGTCAGTGAAAGTATTGTCGATTAGTGCATGTTTGCTAATTAAATGCTGCATTTTTAATAATACAGTGACCATTCACATTCATTCAAAATGAAACTTTTGAGGATACAACTTTCTGTGCAGTGGATCCGAGCAATCTTATGTTTAATATAATGATTCCCGGTCGTTCAAAAACTCATTAGTAAAACTAGTATCTTTTGTGTATGAGTTCAGGTATTACCAGACACGAACTGAAAATGCTCACGTGTTTCAATATATACTGCAGGTGTCTGTGAATTTAAGTGTTTGCTATATATTTGGCACTACATTGAAAGTGTTATGATAAACATCATGATCAATATTCACCACAAATTATTTCCCAAGGTCATTAAGTATATAAATATATAATTAGCTGGATAAAAATATACATTTCTTCGACTGCTGTCATTGTATCACCACTTAAAAATTGCAAATTGTCTTTGGAAAAGTCCTTGAAGCTGTATTTGCCAAACTGTGACAGCTCATAACATATTCAAATTATGAATTAGCTGACATGAAAATGCAAAATATCTTTCATTTATACAGCATAATTGTTTTACCAATACATTTCGCAAGTTTCATAGATCTTTTTAAGAGTCTTTCCGGATTTATATCCCAAATTTGGAAAGTTAGTTAAATATGCAATGACATTTAATATTGTTTTATCCTAGCATTATCAATATACATAGCATATTTCCCGAACTTTTATCAAGTTAATTAAGGTATATATTTACCTAATTAGGAAAGTCCATAAAAATATGCACATTTGGAATTGCTTCATGACTTTCAATAATGTTGTAACATAGTATCTTCCGTATACATAGCAAGTTTTGTCAACTTTTGCAAAGTCAATCAATATATATTACCTTAATTAGGAAAGTTCATTAAATTGTAAATCAGGAATTGGTTTTAAGTGAAAATGCAAAATGACATTCAATAATGTTTTGATTTACATTAATTAACTAATTAAATGCACATAGCATGTTTGCCGACTTTGGTCAAGTCAATCAATTATATGACCCAAATTAGAAAGGTTCATTTAATATGCAAATTAGGAACTGGCCGAAATAAAAATGCCTGATGACTTTCAGTGATGTTAAATCAAAGTATCTTCAGTATACATACCAAGTTTCGTCAATTTTCACGGAGTCAATTTTGATATATCCTTAATTAGTAAAGTTACCGTTAATCAAATATGCAATTTACCAAAAAAATTTCACGTTACATCTTAATATCTTTTTTGGCCGATAAAGCATTGCGTGATCAACATTTGTAGCAAATGTCATCAAATTCTGTGAAGCCGTTCTCATTGTATGTCTGGTTAACTAAAATCTAATTAGTTTTTGCCATTCTCAAACAAATTCTTTATTTACGATTTGATTCTGATCTGATGAGCTGTCTCTGAGATATCGGGCCCACAGACAGACGGACGGACACACAGACACACAGACATCGCTGCGACATAATCCAGTGTGTTTGAACACGTGAGCTAAAAATGGCGCTGTGTAACTGAATTATTTGGTTCTATTCTGTGACGCCCACGTTCCTGATCACAGTTCGCCGTTCTCTGAGGACATGTCCTCACGATGGTGTTTCATAGAAAAACACAAACCGACTCTTAGAATTCCACGATATTGGCGAGGCTTTCAAGACGCCCTCTTATTGTTCTCAAGCTACCTACATGAATTCAATAACCGAAGATGAAATACGGCTCGCTTCACATCAATATCTTTGGTCACAACAATTAATTTCACTAATGTATGTGGATTGATTATTATTTTATGATGCGATAGCTCACAGAACACTGAATAAGAACTCTTGCACTAGTTGATTGCACTACAGGTACAGCGATGGTGAAAAAGCAGGGTCGGTATCTTCGCTGTAAAGAGTTTTTGTTATGGGTTCTCTGCTTGTGCGATATTCTGGTTGTTCAGGTGGAAGGTAAGTAAAATTAAACTTTCATGTTTTTCTCGAATATCTGCCTTCGTTTAGCCAAGGAAGGAAAACGAGTGCATTTAGAAACGTATCAACTTGCATCAAAGACGAGTGGTGAGACGGTCTATGCGCAGTGAGTTTATTCCAAGCACAGAGTAGAATAATGTAAGGGACACATTAATTATATGTGAATGAACTCTTTATTTCTGCAATATACATGTAATTTACTCAATACAGTCGGTTATGTATTTTAGGTATCGCTCGTTCACATTTCCCTGAGACATTTAACGCTGAAGAGTGATAAAGAAAAAAAATAATGTATTTGCTTGACAAATTAGTAGGTGTACACGTCCTGCAATATATGTTGATTCTTTTTCTCGAATAATCGAATTTTGCCTGTGATGACTAAGCAAAAACTAAAGTAGCGAAACTCAAAATACAAGAGCGGGTACTTTAAACTATTTATATTTAAACTATATATATATGAACTACTTTTATAATGATATCCAAACGCCGTAAGAGAACATTTGCCATTATCATGGTACTGTTAGCGTGCCAAATGAAATATTCTTTAGTAAAACACACGAGTGTGATATTAAAATTAAATTCTTGACGGCTTTCAATGTCCTCTCTTACCAAAGTTAACATGTCAGTGAGTCAAAAGAATTTTCTTTTCCGTAATAAAATCTTGCATAGCACACCAGACTGACTCAAATAATTTCCGAATGGTTCCTATTTTGACCTAAAGCATTTGTCCCTTGAATATAAGGAATTTTCTGCAAACAAATGAGCTCGGAACAACATTAAAGTGTATATTTTCTGAAAGGCTAGCTACTTTGAAATGCCGTAATTTGTGTGATATGGTGATATGTATAATATTTTTACACAGGGTTCAGGAGTAGACTATAATTTCAATAACCCTCTAAAGATTGGTTTTTTGCTTTCCCTGTACAAACACTGCAGTGTTTCCTGTCAAAATTTGTACCAAGACTAGAGATCAGTCGCCAGTCGGAAAATCGTCACACCGTAGAAAATGATCTATAGCCTACAAGAAAAAACGCAGACAGACTTCTCAAGATTGACACAACAGCTTTTGAGCTAGAAACTTTGGACAAGACACACTGCAGAGCTTGTACTGGGAAAGTAAATCCCTATATGCTTTGCATTTTGCATAATCATATAATTGATTCAAATAGTCTATGTACTATATACCATCAAGGGCACGTTGTGGATATTTACATATAAACTAACACTACAGTAATTTGGTTGTTCTAAATGACAGCAGTATTTTTGACAGAAAAGCGTATTGCGATTTGGTAAAGAGTGATAAATCAATCAATTTTACAGACTTCATCACCGCAAACACATGCTACGACTATTAAGCAAATACAAATTGAAACCGTAGTTTGTCAATATGCCACAATGGCGCTCATACATGACATGTTTTCTAACAATAATCTGCACACATTTTGAAATTATTTGAGGAAACTTTTACATTGAAATATTAACGCAATCTGCGTGAGAAGAAATATAAGATCTGGAAATTGATTCCTCAGTATACCGAAAAAGAATAGAGAAATTCCATGTTTCGCACGCTAATACCGAAAGATATATATATATATATATATATATATATATATATATATATATATATATATATATATATATATATATATATATATATATATATATATGAAAACTTGACAAAGGACCATAGTTTTATGGCAATCAAAATGACCAGCAGCTCTGTCACTTCGTAGATTATCTTTCACTGTGTAAAGCTATTGTTTCTGAATTTGACAACTTTGTCTTTCGTTTTATGTCTACCAGCAACTGTTTTACAGCTCAAACTATCTGTAACGAAATTTAAACCATTCCTTGTCTACGTGAAGAATAAAAATAAGGGGACACAGTGCAAAATTTGGTACTAGACAAACAAATCACTCAATATTTGCCCACACTTGAATTCAAAATGGCCACCTTCTCTGTTAATACTATGAAAAGTTCAATTTTCACAAAACTAAGCAGGTTGAAACTTTAGTTACTCCATGAGCCTCAAAATGAGTTCCAACAAGTGGTAGATCAAAGGGTATGAGGCGCATTCCATCTTAAACATTTTAAAATATTGCTGTTTTGCTTATGAATGCAACGGAAATTTAGCAATCGATAGTGCACTTTGGTAAACCAATTGGTTTTAAAATCAGATAAGCTTGTCAAAATAATGCCAAATTGCATCATTCCACGTATTTTGTGACTGCACCAGTTTGGAGACAGGTCATTTAAATAGAGTATTTTGAGCTTTATGAAAGGAAACAATTTTGGTAGATTACGGTTAAGACTTGATTACTATATTCACGTTTGGACAACGCACATGAGGTCTCCTTGAGGGTCAAGAAAAATAACATGAACGGATAAATTGGATTTGAGACATACAAGCCAAAAATTAACTTAGTAATAAAAGTACATGTATTGAAGATAATCCCTCTATGATGCTGGGGAAAATTGATTTTTTTCCTGATAGTATCTTTTTTCAAAAATATCTTGCAATGTGTACTGAAAAATATTGAGATTGATGTTATGTTTCTTATTTCTGGGATTACACTGGACAATGACAGACAAAACATTCCTTCGAGTCCCGGCTGTAGGGTACCTCTGTAGTTATTGAAACTTAATATCACCATTTACCATTCTTGCTATTGCTCGACCATTAAATCGTTGAATTAGATGGTGAAAAAGGCAGAGACAATCTGCGAAGCAAAATTAAGCTAGCCTCTCTCGCTTTAAAAAAGTGTTCACATGAAAGTCGTAAATAGTATTCAATCCATGAAACATACGCATACCATGGGCAAAGTACGAGGTAAAAACTACACTTACCTTGACAAGAAATAAAGATATTAAGTATGCAACCAAACTAAAAATCAAGGCAGGAGAAAACTTGGCCTCCTTTCGTTTGGCATAAATAGTCACTTGCTCTCGGGCACTGTGTCCCTTGTTGTTTTTTTACTATTTTATACATCATATTGTATTTTAATCTTCAAAGGCTGTCAGGAATTGGGAAATGGGTGGAGAGACGATGCGAGATGTGGACCCGACTACCCTCTTGAGGATGGAAGCGCAGCTGAATGCAAACAGACTGGACATTCATGTTGTTCACCCAATAACTGGTGTGGTGATACGCCTAATCATTGCTTGTGCGATGGCTGCCTTGATTACAAACGTGAGTATGTGTGCCAGCTGGAGTGTATGCAAACAAAATGCATAGGATATTATATGTCTCATATGTAAGAAATATAAAACTATTGAGATGCGTTCATTAGGCTATGCATGCTGCAATTTATGAACCTGCACACATAATTTTAAATAACTGGATTTACGTGATCAAAGTTGATGAAACTAGTGGGGTGAATCAAATGTGGATATTAAAGAACTCCAAAGAATTGTTACATATTTTACAAAATAACAAAAACATGTACAATTCAATCCACACATTTGATTTTTCAACGTTGTACACAACCATCCCACATAACAAACTTAAAGACAGGCTATCATCTCTCGTGACGAAAGCCTTCTTTTACAAGAATGGTAGTCGTAGGTATGAATACATTGCCATCAAGAGCAACTTGGGCTATTTCACCAACAACAGCGATGCCAAACTCAAATACAGTGATGTTGAGGTGATTCAAATGCTATATTTCCTAATTGACAACATATTTATCAAGTTTGCTGGCATGACATTCAGGCAAACCATAGGAATTCCCATTGGCACAAACTGCGCCCCACTTCTTGCAGACTTATTTTTCTATTCGTATGAAGCGGAGTTCATACAATCACTTCAGAAATCTGGGTGTAAAAGGATTGCCAAGCGATTTAACAACACCCACAGATATATCGATGATCTCATAAGTTTAAACAATGCTGGTATATCCAATTATCTACACCACATCTACCCAGATGATTTAGAAATAAAATAAACAACTAAAAGTGTGGACTCGGCTTCATAACTAGACGTATTGTTTGAAATTAGACAAAATACACTATATACTAATATATACTAAACTGTATGACAAAAGAGACGATTTCAAGTTTGAAATCATATACTTTCCCTTTTTGTCGAGCAATATACCATCATCTCTAGCTTATGGTGTGTATATTTCACAACTCCTTTGATACATTACAGCATGCGATTCATATGAAGACTTTCGAGTTAGACACAGCCTATTAGCTCAAAAGTTAGTGAGGCAAGGATTCTCAGAATGTAGATTAGTGAAATCAATTAAGACGTTCTACGGTAGATACGGAGATGTTGTATCAAAATATGACCTGTCTGTTACTCAAATGATGAGTGACAGCATACCAAATTTTGACTCACAAAAGTAATTTGGTGAATTCACAAAATAACAATGGATTTGTCGCTTTGGGTCAATCTTGACGGGTGCGGCTAGCTGGCAGGGTACGCTTACCCATTCCGGACACCTGGTACCACCACTATTTTGTGGTTCAAGATGACCCCATTGCCTTTGTCATTTTCAATATGTTCCTTGGACCTGGTAACTTTCTTAGTTACCTTGAATGATAACGATTATTGGACCTGATTTGATGTCTATTGCAAATTTATATTTATATTTACATTTATTTTTATTAAATTTATAACCATCAACTCACCCATCCACCCCCACAAACACATACATACATCCATACATACATACGTACATACATACATACATGCATACATACGTACAGCCAGATGGGATAATAAATGGGCCCTATAATCGGAATAAGGACCAGGTTATGTGTTCTTACTAATATTATTTTTCATGTGCGCAAATGTATATGCACTGCAACAATACAATTAAAAGAACTTTACAGGAACAGGTTCTCAAAAACTATAACAGTAGTCCAAATTCCTTCATAAGAAGGAGCAAAATGTCCCTAGCAAACCAAATAACGTCATTGATTGTGCTTGAACACTGTTGCAAATGAGCTCTTCATGTTCCCGCTCTCTCAAAATTGAAAATCCTGCTGGTTTAACGGTCAGAAGCTCGTCGCCCTCTAATCACATGGCATTGTATCCAGATGCAGTCCATACTGAGCGTTTGGTCACGTAACCGGACACTTTTTTCCAAAGAAAATTCTTTCAAGCATACCCTTTTATGACATTCTTGACCATCAAGTGGAAACTAGACATATCTTTTTTTTCCGTCACAAGACGTATTCTAGCCAATCAAGGCGGGGAAGGAGCATGTTAGTTGTTACGTGTAATAATATTCAACACACACATACACACATCAATGTGTACGTCCAAACTTTCAATCGTACTGCCATTGAAAAACATATTTTCATTTTTACAGTGATTTCGTCATGTTTTGTTGAGGATAACGCTGATCTGTTGTTTTATGATATGGACGGCGATCCTAGACTAAAGTCATCCTATGAAGAGTGCTGCGCGGCTTGCCTGGAAACACCGAGATGTCTGGCATGGACCTTTGCGAAGTCAGGTCATATGGCGGGTAAATGCTGGTTTAAGTACAGTGTGCCAGAAACGACTGTGGATTATGACTTAATATCAGGATCTTTGCGAGGTATGATCACATTCAATGAGTCATTGTACAGTAACTTTGGGCACGATTTGTAATTCTGATTCGCTGAAAGTCCGCGTTTAGGCAAAAAAATTGTGCTGTTCCGATAACATGGTTTTCAAAGATAGGGTGGGGGTCGGCAGGGATTTTTTTTCCAAAATATTTTTAAGTATGTATTTTTCTGGGGTTCATCGCGATCAAACACTGGCCACAACATTTCAAGGAAAAACGTATCATAGATGTAGAAAGAATATTAACATAAAATACATCCTTGTTCAAGCAAAAATCAAAAGCCAGGTAATAAATGGGTTATTTTACGGGTTTTTCTTATCTTTTTTACTTCCATGTTTACGTAGCTTTAGAAAGTTGATTATGTAAAAAGTAGGTCGGGTTATCGGAGCAAAATATTTTTTCTCGGCCTTACAGCAAGGCGGCTGTGAGCAGGGATAGCAATATGAATAACATACTATCAGCGCTAAACGTGTGTAAGACGACCATCTGACAAATGCGCTTAACTAACAAGATCCGCCCCACTTCGGTGTAACTCAACTCATTGGTAGAAGATGATATCTTTTAACTCAATATTTCACGCGAGCATATGATCACATGATACTGAGACTGAAACATAAATCTTAACAATTCTATAAAATTGCAAATAATCGTCAAAAACCAGAAATAGAAGTGGTTGTGAAAAAACAGTCTACACCTTGATTATTACACTATTTTGCGGCCTAGAGATACTCATCACCATCTTAAAATGTCAGATTTGAGCGCTGCTTGTGCCTCGCCCGGCCTCTGGTGACATTGTCGTCTGAGTGGGTCAAATGATCGACATTTTCTACTCTATTAGGGCAGCAGTTTTTTCTTGTCGACAATAGAGAACCTTCTGAGACTGGTTGTAATCCTTCTTGCTATCTACTATGTGAAGTTTCTCAGTAATGTCTTCTCTACAAGTTCGATAGCGGTTGGGTAAACGGCGAAGGCCCCTGACACATAACTGCTGTAATTGTAGCTTTCGGGCTGTGTTGGCAGTGTGCTGGCCCTACCAGCGCCACACAGCCAACATGATAGAAGAATGCAGCTCACGACCCAAAGGCTACAATTATTGCTTCTACATGTGACCCGGCCCCGGTGGTGGCACTCTCGGTGAAAATATGTCCCCGTGCGTTTTCTCCAAAGCGAGGAAAAGGGGAGATGTTGTTCATCATCTAAGTCCATGCAAACACAAAAGGGGTAATTTTGTAGTAAAAAGTTGATCATTGAAAGAATTTGAATACCTCTTTGAATCTGATAAGTATTTTCTTAGATATACAGCCATGTCAGCGGTAAATTAAAAAATGAATTTTTAATAAGGGTGTCCTGTACAATCTTTTCCTCCAGACTCAGTGTAATGCAGGTACATGTAAGCTGGGTAAGACGCCAACAGTCTCCATTGATGTGTCAAAACAAATTGCTCTATACAACAACGACATGGTTGGAACTCTCTTTTTAATTAAAGGGGGTTTTCTGGTTTATTTTTGCCTGTTTCTCATAATAAGGGTGCCTTAAATTTGTACACGAAAATCCCAGATAAAGGGTGGTTAGAAATATTGCGGAACAAGCGTGGGTACATAGATTTTCCTCTATGGTCGCTCCACCATGCCCATACCCAGCGGAGCATTCGCCCTGAAGGGCCTAACGACTATGGGGTGAGAACACCGCCAAAATTATCTTGAAAACTTTATTTAAACTTAT
>LD357724.1:4591-26847 GCA_001465055.1 Ptychodera flava
CCTATGATCCATGTACTATGTTCAGATTTATCTGCAAAAAAGATGTGAAGGTTTAAAAGTTTCGATGTTAACTGAAGTAGATTTTCAATCTAACCAAAAAGCGCGGGCAAAGTTAATCTGTAAAGTCCAATGATGTTCCGAGTATGGAAAGGTTGCTTATCAAAAAGCAGTATAATCATAGCAATTTGTCCCGGTGAACATCTCACATGCCTAATATTCGACAACAAAATTTTATGCTAATGCACAGACGAGACAAAAGTTTGAAAAAAGTTCTTCACTGTACATTTCAGTAATCCACACCCCAATGACACCTTGGACACTTCAGAACACTGGTGAATGTTGTGGATGATTGTCATTTGACTTTATGGGTCAGACTGTACGGACATATTGCAATGAAAACATAACCTGTACAGATAGCATACTTTGAAGAATACATTTTTTAGAACCTATGAAACTATTTTCAACCTTTAAATCAACTCTTGGATTTTTTTTTCAACCACGCATGGATATTGGTACATTTATCATTAAAATTGCATGCATAATGTCAGCTTATAGGGCGATTATTCATCTACAGCTCTGCATAGCTTCTTACCTCTGCATTCTCATTCTCATTGACTTAGAGAAGTAGTTTTACAGCTCGTAATGTCAGGTTGATAAATTCATTCATTACAACTGCAAATAATATGTGCAGGTACATGTATAGGATGTCAGAGGTACAGTTTTGGTTATAACATGTCAGGTCCAAAAATGTTCTAAAATTGTTTCAAAACTTTCAATTAAGAAGATTTGATACCGAGAATAACAACAACAACAGCAATAATAATAATGATAATTTAGGAGCACAACATCAATCAATATAGAAGGCGGAATACTTGCTTTATCATCAACCTCAAAAGTACTGAGAAGCTTCATTTTGTTTTGTTTTTCAGCCATAGAGGGCGCTTCTGCGTATTGCATTCTCCAGACATAGGTTTTGCAGATGCCTATGACAAATACAGTAAGTGACATAATTGTCTCTCGGTGAATAAATACAAATATCAACTTGGTTGATGAATCACCATTTACAAATACCAGCAGTTCATTTTGTTGATAGAATGATCACCTCCACTTAGGTATATTCTCAAAGGTATGGACTTTATTCACGGGATCAGAAATGGAGTTCAGTTGCCACTCTATTAATACCTCATCTTTGAAAAGATCAAAACATGAAAATAAACATTGGTAGTTTCTAGACAAGTTTTACCCAGTGTTTCCATACTACATAGACAACTAATGCTGGTCACACTCCTGTAGCCAAAGAAATATTTCTCATACTTGTTTTGAAAAGGAAACATCACAAAAGCATTGAATACTACAAGGGATTACCAGGTATTACCAGTACTCACCTTGTTGTCGTGGCTTCAGCATGTTATTATGAGCACAGTAAGGAGGGACTCTTGTATGAGTTTGCTGGCATAATCATATTTTTCATAATCATATACATATTTGCTATTCATGTTGTACACATTTCAGTATTTTTTTCTTGAAATTATTCATTGAAAAAGTCCATGTCCAGAAACTTTCAATTGTCTGTAATAGCTTATATATTCTAAAATGGATAGTATATACTCTGATGTTTAGAATTGACAGGCAAATGTTTAAAAGTGCACAATCTAGTCTTTATTCAAACCAAAAATAAAGTCAGTAAAAGAAATTTCATTGCTGCCACTTGTTTGATTGTGATTTTTACGTTGTTAATCCTATGCCAGAGCAGCATGGACATCCACACGAGGCGGGCTATGATTCATTTATTACAGGATATGGTAAGTTGTCATAACAGTAGACACTTTTGGTAAAATTGCCATAGTATGCCTACTATACTAGCATGAAGATGTGCTATTAAAATTTTGCAGTAATAGGGTCATTTTATTTTGCTTTATGAACGAGAGTCACAGTGTATGAAAAGAAAATCATATTTATCCAAAATTTAGGAAGCTATCTACGCCAAGGTACTTGTATACTAGATTATGTACTCCACATACATGTAAAACTTTCTCTGAATGATATTATAATATGTAAAACCTTCATCATGACATTATCCACCATTGGTAGTGGCCTCCAAAGACAGATTTTCAGAAAACCTATTGAAAGGTTTTCAATTACATCTCCAAAGCAAAGTACATTTGAAAAGGCATACTGAGCCAAGTATTCGTAGACCAACAATATGGCCAATATAGCTGCATTTGCTAGAATTGTAGTGTTTTGGTAATGCAACAGAACGTACACATCATCTTAGACCATGACTTTCCAAGCTTTCAGGTGTTCAGATGAACATTGTCAAATATATCGGCTGTATAAAATCTCTTGTTTTACAGTTTTCCTCAGGATGGGTCATCTACTTGCAGTGAAAGATATGGGGTAAGTTCATCTCGGCTGATGACGTAAATAGCGTTTAATTTCCAACTTCAAGACATAACACAAGTACCATAATTATCTTATCATACATTTTCCAGTTTTACCTTCTATCCTATGCAGTTTTTCTAAAAGTGTTTGCATGAAAAGTAATACAAAAAAAGCATAAGAGGGGTCAACCAATGGTGTTCATTGGCAAATGTATGGTGTTACAAAAACTTAGGGGCAAACAAAAGAACAAACCCATTGCCAGTCACAGTGATCCAGTGGAAGTAAAAACAAATGCAAATGTCAATTATCTCTCTGTGAGAAATGCAGTTTCTGGATATGTTGCAATAGAATTGCATTTTGAACATTTCATTCATTTCCTTTTACTGTATGAAGAATGCTTTCAGCACCCTGTTTCAATCTCTACTACAGTGCTACCATTTCTTAATTTTGCTCGCGGGTTTTGTTAAAGGAATATTTTTGTCTCCAGTGTGTACACAGTCATGCAAATCAAACCGATTATTAACTCTTTCCCTCCAGAAGAGCCTTATAAACATTGCAAATGCACCTTGGATCAAATTTCAATATTGACAAGGTAATACCTACTATACTGAATGCCTGATATATAAATAGACATATTGTACCACTAAAACAAAAATGCATGTTGGGGTTTTTTTGGTGTAATGGTCAGGTACATATGTGACATTCATTTGTCTGTGTGTCTCAACCTTCATAATGGCTCAATGCTGAGTTTTTTCAATTATTGCAATTCAGATCAAAGTATTGTCAGCCACAGCACTTCACCAGCTATTTACATGCTTTCCGGAACTGTGAAAACTGTGTTTACATTGCCAGGGCCATTAGTGATTATATGGTGAGTTCAGTAAATGATTGCATTTTCCTTGCATTGAAAACCTCAAGAATGAGTATTTTCTCTACTTTGTGCTCTATTGTCATTGATAGCAGTACAGTGGCTATAATACACATGGCTGGCCACAGTTCAGTTTGTACCACCAGTGTCAAATTAAATTATCAAAATTGTTTGTAAAAACTGGATGTAACATTTCAAACAATAACATTTCTCTCACTTTGTTAAAATGTCTTGTGAATGTAGGATGTAAAGTAATTATATAAAAGAGTCTTTCCACAGTAAAGCGCAACATTTGACATTCCCAATTTTGGAGCTCTAGCTTTTTCAATGATAACAGCATTCACACAGAACGATATTATTTTTAGTAAGTACTACATATGAACATATATAAAAAATAATATTAAAGCTGTATGTCCAGCTCAACAAAAATTATAGATTTTTATTTTTGTAAATATGGCCTCTATTTGCTCACCATTTTGTGACATTTTGTACCCCTGTTACATTAGGAAGGGATATTTACAATATTGATACTATTTGAATTGATTTCAAATGCAAAGTAGTAATGTATTATAAGCAATTACGAACTAAATTTATTCTTGGAAAAAAAACACTAGGGAAAGGGCCAAATATTATGCCCAAAAATATTGCTAACGCGTGTAACTATGTTTGTCCAACTCTATGCTAATTGATAATATGAGAACAATAAATATAGTGAAGGCTGTAAGCTGCAACAAACCACTCATACATTTGACTAACAATGAAATCTTCCACTATATAACATTCTTTATTCTGTCTTTATTGAAGCTTGGGTTCTCTTGCAGTTAAAAATATTTCTGGAAGGCGTCTGTCCACATGTTACACGCGTTAACTCATTTCCAAAATCAAGATTTAAAAAAAATTCTTTTGGTATACATAGCTGAAATGTTGTCATTTTAGGGTGCCCTAAATTTCATGTTTTATGGCGCAATTGAATATAAACCAATGGCCACCATTACTGAGAGCACCTGAATGGCAGGATGTCTGTCCTCTTTGTTACACGCGTTACCAGTGTTACACGCGTGGAAGTAATTGTAGTTTAATTAAATACTGGATAGAATAATGTTAATTTGTTTTTTAGTGTGACAATTCTATCTGTATCAGAAAGTTACTGAAAGCTTTCTTTACAACTATTGATGCACCTTAGATGCCCATATCGTTTATGAAAAAATTGGACGGAACTGATGATGTGTGTCCAATGTTACATACGTTATCCCATAGACCATACAGGGGTCTTCCCTCTGTTGTCTATATGATTATCCACAGAGCCAATTTAAAACAATTCACTTCATAATTCTGAGGTATTTAACTTCGTCATGACATATACATATATAAATCAATCAAGTATATTTATTCAGATTGGAACGCACACAATTTGTGTATAAAGCCAATCCAGTGTCTGTCCATGTTACATACGTTGCCAGTTGCCATAACATTGCATCAGATATCCTCCTCTTCTGATAATATTTAAGATTAAAATATCTTCTGAAGTGTGTTTCTAGTTCTTGTAGACTAATGTGTTTCTTTCAAACTTGGCACAGGGATCATAATGGCATACATGTGATCATATACAATACAATGTCATGTCTGTGGATGTTACACGCGTTACTGTTGCCGCGACAATTTGCCCTCCTGCTTAAACAAAGAAATTATTTATCTTAAAAAAAAATATTTTTAGATGACACACCTGTAGTACTGTCCACCCACTCAACTTTTAGATTCAGATTAATAAATTTAATTTTTGACCTTATTGTCACAAAGTGGTCGCACTTTACTGTGGAATGACTCAAAAATGTAATTTGCTCTTTTTCCATTACCCTATCATTGGATGTCCATTTTGAACATAAAGGGGGTCTTATCGTCTCATTTGAAATAGGAAAAAGTCAGAATAAAAAATGGAAACTCTTAAGGCAACAGCAGTTTCTGTGTAATATAAAGTTTTGTTGGCTTTGTGTTTGTATTATTATTTTAACAGATGGTGTTTGTTTTCAACAGAATTTTGGAGGGCCAGATCCTGTGTCCAACCGACCAGACTGGCTTCATATCAGAATTACAGATTCAAATATCCAAGCCAATAGTCTACAGGTAAATGTGTGACAAACTTGTAGTTTGCAGTAATCTGAAAGCTGCTCTTCATAGTTTTGGACTCCAGGCCTATCTTTATGTCTTAATGTCTCTCACATACCGGTACATAAGCACACTCAAAATTTTTCACATACTGGTAAAAACATACAAAAGTATGCATTCTCCAATCTTTAGTCTTTGTTTTTTCTGAGTATTGTAACATCACATTCATTGAAGTTCAATATGAGTACAAGGATTATCAGGCTCAATCTACCTGGGGTGGCAATCCTATTTTTCAATCATGAATAAATTGACAAATGTCTTTGCCCATATGAAATATGTACTATAGACCTCTGTAGCTATCTATGGAATCTTGTTTTTCCATAGCGTTCTATTGAAAATGGTGCCAAAACTCTATAAATCTCTATGGAACTTCATAGATATCTATAGAATAATTCCATAGTCTTTTTCGTAAGGGTGGGGTAACTTGGAACTGTGGAATGAACCCTCTACACTTTCAATGCATTGCTACACTGGTGTCTATTTTATAACAGTTGCTGTTTTGTGTTTTCTGCAGCTAGCAGCAATCTTTGGTGTGCATGATTCTGTAGATGTTAGAGTACTGGATAAGCAGAGTGCAATATTAGCAGTTGCAAGCTACAGAGGGTGAGTGTGCGTTGTTCTTCTGAATCTGCAAATATCATATGGAATTACATATACAGGTACTTGAGAATTATCATCCCGTAAATGCAGCCATTGAATACAAAATACTGATTTGAAGAAAATGTTTTTGTGTCTTTGACACAGTTTCCTTGGCATAAAGAGGATTGTTCTCATATCCCTGTATGAACTCAAATTTGCCTTAGGTTCATGGAATGACAAGATTGTATCAATTTTGTGTGTGTGTATGTGTATGACACAGAGAAAGAACTCTGGTAGCAAGTGACATGTACGATGTCATTTGAACACATGTAATATGGTTTGAACCATATCAAGTTGTATTAAACATTATAGAAATAACGGGCGACGCGCTGACCATTAACGTTTATTTGTGGGCAAGGGCGAGAGGAAAGCCAAAAATTAACGGGCGAGGCTTGCCGAGCCCGTTAATTTGGCTTTCCTCGAGCCCGCGCCCACAAATAAACGTTAATGGTCAGAGTGGAGTCTGTTATTTCCATTATATTATAAGCAAACCTGAGAAAACCGTCAAAATTTGCAAATATTTCCGGAGCGAACGACAAATGGGCCCCAGAAACTGAGCAATACGCGACGCACTGTCACGTGCGATGTAAAAATTGGCAAATCTGGAGATTTATTCAGAAAAAAGTATCTCAACTTGACCTACAAGTGCTCCATTTTATTTTGTGATTGATTATGATTTACGTTTGAGCTGTAAAGTTACGATACTTTGAGTTGTTAATCTTATTATTCATATTCACGGGCATGTAAACAAACCATTACTGTGTATTTGTGGTCAGTCACCTGGTTCAGCTTGACCAATCAAAATGCGACAGGCAGGGCATGGTAATATAAATGAAGATATCAAGAGACTCAAAGATACCAGTTAATAAAAGATTTCATCATACACACCTGTAGTTACATGTACATGTATTACCAGTACATTGTCCATGCTTTGTATTAGGTGTGACGTGAGTTCCACTTCATCTGCTCAGCCCAACGTGTACATCTAATTCCCTGTATACAGGTCCTGTGATCATCATAGTTGATGTTATTGTGGACCATTCCACATGATGTGAATGTGACAGCAAAATTCGTATTTCACATATCAAGACGATATCTGCTCACAAGAATACACAATCATGGAATACTTATGAAAGATTCATTTCCTAAATATCTTTGCTTCTTTGTCTTTGAATATTTCCATCCCCAGTGCCAAAGATATCCTGAGAGCTTTTCAAAAGCATAAATCCTTGAAGGTTGCCAAGTACAACGTGTTGCAGCATTCACCAACTGTCAGGTTACTTCTTTGGTGAGTTAAAATATGTGTAGTACTGTATTGGCCATGTGTGAGAGTCTGTGCATGTTATTCTGGTAAGACTGCAGCATACTTGGCCCACACTGAACAATTTTAAAAATTAGTATGATCCTAGGGGGTCCAATGTACTTTAGGCATGCCGTAATTTTTTCCCGTCCTTTTACTGCTGCCATTTTGTTTCCACAGTCCTTTTTCAACCACATCAACAAAATCAAGATGCACCACTGCCTAGAGTGGTGAAGTGAAATATATAAAAACATTCACTAGTTTGTGAATTTGAATCTCATCTCCAACCTAAATTATCTGAACAGATGGAGTTCTGGATTGATAGGTAGGAAGAAAGCAGTTGTAACTGTAAATTTATGATTATAAAAGAAGATTCTCTTTGTGTTGCAGTCTCAAAGTAGAATGTGCCTTGGGGATAGATATTCAATTCTGGATTCAAGTTTGTACAATGCTTTTCCAGGTACATTTTGAAGCTCTTGGAGTGAGAAAATTTTCACTTAGTTTTGTGAAAATCTAAATTCAATTTTTGCCCATAGACAGCAATGGTGGCCAGTAGGCATTTTAAATATCGGTATAAAATGTCAGTTTCTCCAGTACCAAATTTTACTTGGTGACCTCCAATGATTTGGTTATGGTACGGTCTGAAGTTTCCTTCAGTTTTGAGGCATGTGCTATACATGTATTAATAAAGAAGTTAAGATGTTGTTTTTTGTTTGATAACAATTCATACACTGTACCTATCACCAAGAGTGTTTTCAGTACATGAAAATAATGCTTTCAAAAACTGTTGAATGCATTAATGTCTGTACGGCTACAAGTCGGTGTATTCACAGGTAGGAAAGCATGCAGACATGACAAATATTTTCTCCAAAAAGTTGCACAGGAAGATCTTTGGCAAGCAAGAAATTACTCTGCCTTTACTGCACACATGTATCAATAGCTGGCTGTCTCTGGTGGCACAAGTTCGATAGTTCGGAAGAAAAATAGTGCAGACCTTGAAGTTTTGATATCTGCATGGATGCTAGTTTAGTTTGAACTTTAACGTCAAGAATTTTTGTAAAGATATTTTTCTGCCTGAATCAAAATGCAGACTGTTGTGAATATAAGCATTTTGTGGTAATATGAGGAGTTCTAGGGCTAATAGAAATCATAACAATAAGCCTGAATTTTGTCAAAAACACCACTGAGGGCGCTATTTTCATCGCTATCTCAAAATTTCCGTGGACTTGCCCACATGAAAAATTAATCAGTAGTCAAGCTGACATTGACCTAACACGTGTTAAGAGATTCGTGCCGCTGAATGTTTTAAAATAAGAAAAATCGAGCTCAACGCTACTGTGGTGGCCTATGGGAAATTAATTATAGTGGTCTTGTGCCTGGTACAGTTTGAGTTGCCCAGCTGCCTGAGATAAGTCTAATTTCTTAAAAGCAAAAGGCAGTCATCAGAATGTTTCATATCATCTGTACTGGGCTGTGTTAATGACTGATTTGCTCTTACTTTTACAGGAGTGGTGTGGCAGTCTCTGGACTAGTGTGTCTATGGGCTTTTCTACCTCCGTATAGGTAGACGATCAAGCAGCAATCATGTCCAAAAAAACAGCAAAGCTGTGCCGTTTCATTCCTTTTTGTTTCGATGCACTCTTGATTACTGTATTTTTCAAATTTAATTTATCAGAGTTGTATTTAAATAAATCTTTTTATTTCAAACTTAGATTCTTTTTCATCTGCAGTATGTATTCGTAGATAAAACCATGTCTGTGTGTTGTGTGCTTTAGTCAGAGCTAACATGGACACGAGTCTGTGAAAATCAACTGACAAGTTCTCACAAAAACGTACATTCACCATCATAGTAATGTACTAGGAATCTGTTGTTCCACGGGTAACATGTACATGTATACGGTTATGAGACTTTCTCTATTCACCAGGTATGTAATTCGTTCTAACAGTATATCATGTAATTTTATGCAGTGTTATCATTCTGCCAGATAGAGTTGTGAATATTGCTTGGGAGAATGCTGGTGAATGCAGGCTTGGACTCCCACAATGCCAGTAATCATGAATATTCATATTTGGGGAGGTACTGCGTGCCCTGCAGAACAGAAAGCACTGATGGAATACATATATATGTGTATGTATATATATTTAGAGAGAGAGAGAGAGAGAGAGAGAGAGAGAAATGGATGCTTAAGTTGAAGAGGGGAATGTTTTTAGTACTCCTTTATCGTACGTACATTTCTTTTCCATTGAATGTTAAAGCCACTGAAATAATTTGCTTTAACAAAAATGTTATCAGGCATATGCACCTATTAGTGCAGATCAGGTTCATAGAATTGAAGCCAAATCTATGTCAATAATATTGGGGTTCCTCTATCTCCAGACGCACAGTATGTGGAATAGAAGAACAAAATTCTTGCCATGGAGGAACAGTCTTGGATCAGATTTCACTGACATTTATTGGACAAAATCAAACTTCAAACAGCAGTAAACTAAAACGATCAAAAATTAAATGTGTGAAAGAAATCTGGAACATGGCAGTACACAGACATGGACCATAAAAATGTTTGTGTCAGTGCTATACAACGTATACATAAACATAAAGCTACATGGATCCACCTGAATGGGCTTTCAACAGACCATCTTTCTTTCTCCACTCTCATTATTTATTCCTTCTGTGCCAAATATCAACCTTCACATTCAAAGTGCAATCTTTGTATTCCCTGATAAATGTTGCTTTCATTTATCAAAGACAGCGAACATTGACAATCAATGAAATGGAAGTAAATATTGCACTATTCGTACATTGTGCTTTGGTGAAATTCACAGTGATCTGATACGGTAAACAACATTATTCATAATCACAGATAATAAGAATAACAAAATGGAGCAGAGAGGTATTTTACATGAAGTCTTGCTACTGAAGTCCTACACCACCTATTAAAGTTTATGGATGCTAAATGTAGAGTAACTTTACTCTAAATGAGTGATTTAAAGTGCTACTAGGAGATACAAAAATACAGAAAAAAAATGTGATCCGTTGTCTGTACCAAATATTACTGAAAAATCAATTGAAAATGTGTGGTTGAGTTGAATTTATTGATACATGAAACGTGGATCATTGGTGCACAGCTAATAGTCACAACTGATTGAATTTTCAAATCATGCTTAAAAGTTATGTGTAACATTTTTCTAAAAATTCATTGCATCTTGTAAGTTACAAACATATGAATGAGCAAAGTCACCTGATACTGATGAGCAGTATACATAAAAGAGGTAATCAGCTGATTGCACACAGATTTCAAAGAGGATTCTTTTGAAATAATTACCATTTCAATATATTACACTGAATAAAAAAAACTACAAATTTCTGCTAATTCTTTCCAAAAAAGCAGCCCTGAAACACCTTGAATAAAACAAAAGTCTTTTTATTACCTGCATATTGCAAAAAATTCTGAAATAATTTATTCCTGTGAATGGCAAGTGTGTATAGTGGTGACAGTCAGAAAATTTTATCTGACCAAAAATAATAATGGCCAACATTGAGGGTAGATTGAGATCTAGAACGGAAACAATTGCTTCATGCAAGTTGAGTGTAGTTCCAAACATATGGTATTACAGGTCAGCAAAATTTATACATACATATTAAATAATCAAATCAAGCAGGCCCAGTTACATGTATCTCCCACCAGAATCCACTGAAGTGAACCATTTTTTTCTCTTGAGGCTCAGAGAGAATGCGCACGTTTTGAGAAAATGTTCAGAGCACTGTAGATGTGCACTGTGGACTCAATATCATGCAACCCTATGCTTACAGACTGCCATTCTTCATCTTTCCATTGCCAAAATGATTCAATATGGATAGTCGCAAAAGTAATTTAAATGTTCTGTGTTCCATCAAGATCTAACTAAACCTAATATTTAGCCAACGGGGGAAAAAAAGATTTTATGAACCCTCAATGACAGGGCTAAATACAAGTTCATTCTCACAGCCTGTTCATTTCGGTATTGATGCTAGCAGCTGGTTGTCAACAGAAAGCAAGGGTTTGCAGTTCATTTCTAACATTAAAATGAACTATGCTGTGAGTCAACAAAGCCAGTTAATTTAAAGTGATTTCAAAATGGAGGTTTGACGATTCTGCGTTCTCCTTTTTGTGCATTGGACAGACTCAGTAATGCAGTATTGTCACATTGCAGGTCATTAGAGACAAAATGAAAATTACCGTAGGCCGCTCTGCCATAAATTGTCAAATTTGGACAATAAGGTGAAAGGGGTCATGTGAAATACATTATCATCTGTCCATTGCAAGAACTTGTAAGACTAAGATTTAAAATGGATAAGGCTGCCAGGTCACTATGGATGTGAATCAACCTACATGTAAGTTTTGTGTGACTGGGTATCAAGCATAGTATAAGCAAATGAGCCACTTCTGTTGAGTCCTCGATTTTGTAGATGATAAAGACCATTCGCTGTGTTATGAGTTTGCCCCTGAAAATGCCACAGCCATGCTAAATTTTATAACTTTTCATGGACAGTGGAAAATGGGCTACAGATTTGACTACCACAGCAAAAGGAGACAAATTAGGCTGATGACATAGGCAAGAAGTATCTTTTAAAATGTTACATTCTCTCTGAGCCCTGCACCTTTCTAAAAATATGCTTCAGTGGGAGGTACAAGAAATAGTAAACTATAACAAACTGAATAAAAGTCAAGTAAATGAAAAATTAGAAAAATACTGATATGATCAAGTTCTGCCTCAAGTGAACACAATTCACTTTGAACAGATATTTTTTGTCATGGACGTTTGATTGCATTTTTACACGCAGAAGTTTTGTTGATTTGTGTAGAACAAACATTTCTGTATCCACACACTACAGTTTTATTCCAGCAGATCAAAAGCAGAGTTCTCAAGGTACACATGTCATTTTGTCAGCTTTTGATCCGAGGAGTTTTCTTCAAAAAGGCGGTTCATGAATTCAGTTGGTCTTGTCGGCTGGTTTTTTGGGACTCAGATTGCGGACCTTCTGCAGCACCACCAACACTGTTGTTGTAAAGTTGCCAAAAAACAACGCAAGGAAAATCAAAGCCGAGGCTGGAACCTGTTTTTAAAAAAAAGAAGTCAGAATTTTACATTATCTCAGAATCCATTTCAAAAATAAACTAAACTTGCTGATAACAACCAGATACAGGTAATATGTCCCACACGCAATTTTTTCAAAAAGCCTGTTTTGTGTAAGTGAAATGTTTTTGAAATACTCTGAAATGTAGAAGCCAATGCAATGGTGTGACCAGGATTCAATTTGGTAATATCCAGTGTTCTCCCCAGAGCTATTATAGAGTGGTGGCCGCCACTCTATAATTTTTGGTAAACAATAGAAACTCATTACCATAACAATTACATTTATTGTTATGCAAATTAGCCGTCAATCTATCAGAAAATCCTGGGGAGATCACTGTTATCTCCTATACACGTACCTGTATATTAATGTTAAAGTGAAGATTCTAAACCTACCTGCCACTCCACACAGTCATCATGGTAGGACAGCGTGTACAGTGTGTAAGCATTGTATAGCTGGAAAAACTGCAAGAGATTAAGAAATGCATCATTTACAGAGTAGCATTCAATATACCCGTTTACAATTCTTTGATATATATAATATTTGGGTTTTACCTTTACACCAATTTGGAAATCAACCTAACTATTGCTGCAGCTGCATGAAATATTATGTGACATACATGTACACAATTGCAGACAAAGATAAAATACACTGTTGCCAAAAGATTCAGATCATGCACGCAGTTGACAAACTGTAAGCTACAGTTGTTTGGACTAAGGAATCATAGACAATTAAAATAGGCATGGCAAACAAAAGTCATTACATTTCGCCGCAAACTCTATTTCGTCCACCATAAGTTTGGAAGTGCTAACCATCATCTAATGGTGAAATGATTTGTGCTTCTCCCTAATGCAATAAATTGCTAAAATGGGCTGTTTAAAGTGTTATCTGTTGAAAGGTTTTTCAGTAACAATTGTTCAAGACAAATCTGAATGGTGTTTGATGGGTATCATGCATATGACTTTATGACCTTATTAGGCTAATGTGCAGCATCTCAGAAACTTTAAGCAAATTGGTTGGCTGAAACTCATTCTCTTTATTCATTCATTGCTTTATAGCCAATCAGCTACACAGTAGCCCTAGTTGCAGACTCCTTAAGTTGCTGTAAATACTGATGATATACCAATCATTTATAACCTTCTAAGCCACTGCACATCAGCAACTTATGACGGTGGTTGATGCAAATTTGGATGTGATAACTGAAATAGAGGTAGACTCTCTCCTCACTGAAATGCATTGACTTTCATATGTTTGGTGAGTGTTCTGATTATCCATGGCCTCTGATGAGAGAGCGTCTATATGCCGTGCACTATACAACAAGACTACATAATACACAGGTACTTACATGCCCAAAGAACAAGAATGGTAGCAAGAATGTTAGCCCTCTCCACATCCAGGTTTGGAAACCCTCTGGATGAAATAGATACAATAGAGTCATTTCTTCTCTTGCATGAAACAGCTGCACACGTAATGTCATGAATTTTTAGAGACAACCGGTGACCTGAACCTTTCTCTATGTTGACTGGTTATTTGTGTGGTGATCAAAGCAAAGGAACAAAGGTGGGGAGCTTGTTTCACTCAATGGCATTGTTTTGTGTGAGTGATTAACGTAAGTTCAGTAAGTCTGATCAATGGACGTGACTATCACTGAAACGATACTCCATACAGTAAAATGGTATTTGCAACTACAAAACCAGTCTGATTGCGTGTTTCCACCCAAAAATCTAATACTGAATCACGACAAACTAGGGAAGAAAGTTTTTTCAAGTTGTGATTTTTGCAGTGTGGAAAACGCACATGCTTAAGTTCTATCTGAAAATCAAGTAAACAGTATTTTGTATAGAGTTATTCCACTTAAAGATATTCTACATTTTCATGAAAAACTACAGAACTCAGAACTTCTCTGTTTATTAGGGTGCAACTACAAATTCGCGCACATTTGAGAAACTTCCAACCAATGAGTCAATTACCATTACACTACTGTTGGCAAGTTCAGTACAGCAGCTTGCATGATGTTACCAACATAATGATACAGCATGTAGACTTACCCACTGTGATGTCCATGTTTCCTTTCTCACCCAATGCGCGTAGCCTATATAAACAACCTCTCTGGTAATAGTATTGTAATACTTGAACTAAACCTGTCAAATTGGATACCAAAGAATTTTCATTCCATCAGTAAGGGCTAAACTGAATGCATAGAGGGTCCTATCTAGTTCACATGAACAAATTTACAATCTGTTTATCACATACCGCAAATAACCTTGGAATCCAACATCTTATCAATAGACCTTTTCCCGGTTATCCCACAATGCATTGCAGTGACTTTATCAAACATTGTATATAAGCTCAAAACAGCGAAAACATGCTGATTTGTGTTGTACAACGGATTGTTATAGAAGAATGACACAAATTTGCAATACCAAATAATGCCCCGTGTATAATCTAATCATCAGCGACGAAAATATAGGTCAGGGTGTAATCTGCCATAGAGTTCTATGAGTAACGTATCCTGCGTGTACCCTACGGCTAAAAAGTTCTATGCGTAACGTACGCTTTGTATACCCTGGCGCGCACTGCATCATGGAACCGGTAAAATAACTATAAGGGTCAACTCCACTGATAATATCATGTGTAAGACTCTCAACACATTTCAACTTGGACTAAACCCTTTACAATCATAAGATCTTATTACTTTGAAGTGAAATAATAACCTTGTAACAAAAGTGTGCCCACTAAATTGCAGAGGCATTGCCACACTTTAAGTAATCCTGCAGCTCTGAGCAAGCATGGAGGGAAAGCAGAATCTCAGCATACCTACGGTATCATCAGAAAATATAGTACCACTGTGCAATGTCTTGCCTCAGAAGTCATTAGTAATCTGCAACAAGTCCCGACCCTATGCTATTTTCAATCTTCATTTACTATTTTTTACAGCAACTGTACACTCATATGAGTGTAACCCTTGAACTCTGACCCATGACACCCTGCAGAGATCTACACATGGGTAGAGGGCGGAGGGATAATCAAAATACTTACTCAGGTAAAGTGAAAATGTCATAAATTGATTCCTAAATAACTGGTAGACAGGACCATCAGGCCATATAAGGAGAACTCCTGACAACACGCAGGATATATAGTGATGAAAAACCCACCAGCCTTTGATCCTAATGAGAGACAACAAAAAAGTAAAACCAACTAAATTGGCCCTGTTGTCAAATTAGTTTGTGTTCATGCTGAAAATACCAATGATACAAAATTCTGAAGTAATCCATCGATGATATTCACACACATAATGTGTCCGCATTAACACACATGTAAATTGATCTGTCATATTTCATGTTACAGGATAAAAGGAACAAACTTAAGGTTGTACATTTTGTAAAACCAATCCGCTAAAATTGACATGCTCAGCTTCATTTCCATTCATGTTTGTAAACTCTGTCAGAGATGGGAATGGACATGTTTAAAGGGACAATAGGCTAGCTTGTGACTTTTGAGATTTTAGCCACCATAAGTTTGTTATATATACATATTCTCATTTTGTTCTCTATAAAGTATTCTGAACCACTGTATTAGCCTCACTGACAAAGTGCATCAAGCACTATGTGCAATATTATTGTGGACAAACTCAGCAGGGGTAGGAATGAAATGGGGTTGGGGAATGGAAACCACTCCGTGGACTACTAAAAATGTGCGGTGATGGGAGAAATCCTGTAGTTGACAACAGTATCCAACCACATACCCTGCAATACCCAATAGTTGAGCACTAAAATAGTGTCAATAGCCAGCCACACAAGGGTAGTTTTTCAAGATGGCAAAGCCTGCCTTCTACACAAATTTCATACAAAAAAACTACTTTTAAAGCGGAATTCTAGGCCTCGTATATGACCAATCCGATGAGAAAAAGTTTTGAGAATACCTACATCAAGTTTCTTTTTAAAATTCTGTTATGCTGTGAAGAAAATCAAATGCTTGTGTATTAAAGATTTCGATTTTCTGCACAGCAAAACAAAAGTTGTGAAAGGAACTTGTAAAACTTGCCCTTGAAAAACGCCCTCGTGTGGCCACTTGACAATATACTAGTGTCAACTATGGGGTTTTACAGGATACTGTAGGTGGTGGGATAAAGTTGTCAACTAGGGGAATTTTCCGCCCACCCAAGCTTTTTAAAAGTTTACTGAGTGATTTCCTGATTCCCCACCCTATTTCTGTCTTACCCCTGCTTGAGCCCTGAGTAAATGAATTAATTTGTCAATGGTAAAATGTCACATTAGACATGTACAGGCTTTATTCCTTATTATGAAGATGAACACTAGCATTTTTGCATAACTTTTGAGTAAAAAAAGAAACTGTTTTGTGCAGACAGAAAAACCAAAACGTAAACAGCTACAGCTAATATATTACACCAAAATGCATGTAATGTCAATTACTTTTACATATGATATGTGATAAGTCATGCTTGGTATGTTTTAATCAAATTTACTACAACAAAAGTTCTAGTTTACCAAGCATGCTAGATAATTGAACATGTCCAAAATAAGACAGTTTTAAACAACTGCTTGTGTCGAAAAACTAAAAACTTTCAAAGGAGATCTCATGCCACCATCAGAGCCTTAGGTCAAGCAGAAAGTGGTGTCTTCTAATTAGACCTCTAGTGGAGTCTAACGAGAGTAAACTCACCTCTGTATACTATGGCTCAACAGAACAAAATCAAAAAGCTGTATAAAACTACATACATGGTGGTGTAATGTCAGAAGAAGAATAGTGCCCTCGCATTGTTGGGAAAGGAGAATCAGACATAACATAAAATTAGTAAGGCTATTTGTGATCTTTGAACATTTAACAACTTATATTTTTTGCCAAACCCTGATGAACTAAAATGAAAATGGGATTAAAAGCATCTCAACACACTCTGTGGTTCTGCATTTCGTATGAGATACAAAACCCTATTTGTTAGCCTACCATCTTGATTGAGAAACCCCTAAACACAGAAAAGTGGCACATGACATTGGAAAATACATGTAAAGGTTGTGATTGACCTTTCACCTTTATACCATCTGCTATGGGCAACCAGAGCAACATTACATGCAGTCCCTTTTACCTTAGTACATGCACATAGAAATCATTATGCATTTATGAACATATATACAAAGTATAAATATATACAGATACACAGTTTTGTCATTACCATTCAATTATGCCAATGCTGAAGTAACCAACAATACTGACAAAATGACTACATCTATATTGGATCTGATTGCACAATAAAATTAACTGCACATAGTGCCATGGTGTATTATAAGGCTTTAATGAAAAATTTAAGGAAATCAGTCGAAGTATGGCTACTCACCTTGAGCCGTTGTGCCGAAGTATGGTTTCTCTGAGAGTCACTGTACAATAATACCACAGCAAGACAAAATGATACAAAGCATCTGAAAATCTGGAAGAGAATTAGGAAGACGTTTGAGTAACCAGTGAGGCATATATTTAGATGCAGCCACTGCTGCATAAAACATCAATATTCACTTAAAGGCAGGTGCTCTCCTCCACATCACAGTCCCCAACCCCCATTAAGTACTCCACCATGTTACCACAATAACAGATAAGTTACCGTATACTAACACACAAACAAACCAACCAAAAGCTATGATGTTTGCACCGTTCTCAGTCCCAGAATTTGTTACAACATACACTGAACACGTTAAAGCCATGCTATTCAGATTTTCGTGTCTGTGCCATGGCAGACCAACACATCTGCTAAGAGGGTGTGTGTTACGGCTCTTTGAAATGCACAGCAAGCAACTCACCTGAATTCTACAAGAAAAAGATTTGTGAAAGAAAAGACGAACATAATGATTGTGCAGATGAATTTGAACTTCTCATACTCGTCTTTGTATTTAAATCTGAAAATGTAAGAAGATTGGTTACCCCAAGTAAGTGTATCATAATTGTATTGCTATAGTTTGAATTTCTTGGAAAATGCTAAAATTTATTAATGTTAGATTTCTCCATAGTACAATATCACGTCATATACAAATTCTGTACTGTATAAAGTATACATTTCTTAAAATAAAACTTGGTGCATTTAGTTGCCAGTCAAATATGGCAATTTCAATAACCCCCACCCTCACATACACCAAGAAAAGAAGTGCCATTATGTAGTCAACAATACCAAACTTTCACATGCATGAAAGCTACTACATGTAGGAGCTCATTACTGCTTGTGTTGAGATTGGTCCTATAAAATTTAGTACCTCTCCCTATAATTAAAACTTTATACCAGAGTATTATGTTCTCATGTAAAGTAAGTGTTGAAACTCTGTATATCAGAGATGAAAAGGTTTTCATTAACTTTCAGTAATGTTTGCATTTTTTTAATGTTTATCTACAATAAGAATGGATTACATTCAACAGAAAGACCATGTCCCTCAAATTTTGTCAATCAGATGACCAAGAACTATCACATGACTGTCAACCTGCCTGCAGGCATATCTTTTTCCCTGCCTTAATCTATATTTGAATGCTTCCACACTTGAACACCTGGTTTCAAAGGCTGTCACTTATTTACCTGTCTTGTTTCTTCAGAAGTGACACACTCATTGGACCGAGGATGGCTGTTAAAAGTTTCCTGTCGAAGAAAAACAATGCACTACAGTGCCACGGAACGAGGAAATGTTAATCAGCATGGTGTATAGGAGCCAACATTCATTCAATCAGTCTTTACGGTCAGTGAACATCACATGAAACATGCTACATCTGGATCAATATGGTATGACATTTTACAGTTTCAAAAATTTTGTGGTTTACAACATTACATGTAAGTAATGAATTGTGATGGTAATTAAATTCAACAGTATTTTTTCAGAGGTTTAGAATTTTCTTTGTTCATCTAATAACCTACAATATATATATATTTTGTATTACTGCATACATGAATGTTATCATCTCTATTTGATAACTGTATGAGAGTGAAATCTACTGGTGATAATTACACGTTACTTACAGTGGATGGACACTCATGTTAAATTTTTTCTAATGATCGATAGACTGAATGTATGATGGTCATATTCACCAGGTGCAATGCTGGAGTGTGTGTGGGAACATACACAGACACTTGTATCGGACTCAGTATGAACACATTATTGGTACAATGTATATTGTAACAGCATCACATGGATGGTAGAGTGATGATTGCTGAGATGAATGAGACACTGGGAGTGACATGGATGCCAGATTTTTAATGTCTGGGGTTTAACCATTACAAATTATGTTGTAGATCTACGCACCTTGTTGCCATAATGCTACTGTATATTCTATGATGAACTGAAGTATATGTAGTGAATTATTCATAATCATATCATACCATTATATTGATGGTGCAAATACAGCCATCTGGTTGGTTGACATGTGAAAATAACAGTGATATATTTGCAACATAGCAGTAAGAGAAAAATCCCCTTTTTGACTCTTCACACCAGAATTCAATATACTGATTTGATATACCGGTAATAGCAATAACCACCAAACAACAGGCATATAATGCAGTTCTGAACAATTCACAACGTATATCCACTCTTGATTGCATACCGGTATGTCATGAACTGGTCAAAATCCCATAGTACACCCGTTGCTTGGTGTGTTTATTGCTTAAATAGTGAATATGAGACAATGCACCTCGAAAGTGAAAGACTTAAACTTTTGCTCAAACTTTCCTCAGTGAAACTTTTAACCATTCTCTTGCCCAAGCAAGAATAAAAATCAGGGGTCACCGTGCAAACTTTGGTACTAGAGAGACAAACAACTTGCGATTTCTCGATATTTAAAATTCAAAATGGCCGCCATCCCTGTGTTAACTCTATGGGAAAAAATAAAACTTTCGATTTTCAAAAAACAAAGACGATGAAAACTCTTCTTTCGCCAAGAGCTTCAAAATGAGTCCCCACAAGTGGTAGGTCAGAAGAGAATTGATAAAACTTGAAGGCCCGAATTTCTGTCCCCGAGGTGTGTTCTACCTTAAGGGAGAGCAGACCATTGATAGAAAATATATGTCTTTATTGGAAATATCACAGATTTCAGAATGAAGATTCTTGATGTTCACACTTTTCCCTGTGCTAGTATCAGCCCCAGGCAGTTTCAGTCATGAGTGCAGTCAGAAAGCTAACCCCTGGTCTGCAACCTCATCACAGAAGACTTATTTTGTTCATATAGAACTACCCTTACCGAAAATTATTTCTACTGCAAATTTGCCGTAAGTTTGCTGCAAATATGCAGCAAGCATATAGCTTGCAGGAAGGAGTTGCAGAAGTTTGCAGGTAGATGTGACCCTCCTGCAAACCCTTAAGTCAGTTTGCAGCAAATTTGCGGTAAACGACTAAGTTGCTGCAAATTTGCGGCAAACCAGATTATTGCTGCAAATATGCAGCAACACATGATTGACATATTTCCCACTATTTCATTACCAGGGAGTACACACTACACACTGAGTACTGACTACTGTTGCACTTCGTGACCAGTCATGTGTAAGCAACATAAAATTGATCTTTCATTTATATTTTCTGTTCATTTATTTCATAACAGACAATCCACTTTTTAAATTATAATAACTGGTAATGCTAATGAACAGCTTCAGTTGTGTTGTTGAAAGCATTGCATGGATATAGAGTGCATCTATGGTATATACAATGTAATAAAAGTGCCCTTTGACAATCTGGTTGGGTAAATTGTGGTTGGATCGAAAACTGAATTTTTAGGGAAACAAATTTTTGAAACAGGGACTTGTCTGTCTAGCAAGTTACACCCTGTATTTTCTGCGAATGATACCAAAATGCAAACAGTTTGAAACGAAATGTGCGTTTGATGATGTAAAATCAAAGTAGTAATTTTGGCATGGATTGGACACCATAGATGATGGTCTGTAAGGACACGTCGTAGACTTTTGTTACTGCAAATCTGTACAGTAATGTTTCCGCTACTACCTCCAAGCAGAGTAGTGGCCGGCTGTGCTCCAAGCTATTCTATTCATCCCATCAATATAGTAGTACATATACGGTACGTACAATGCACTGCAGCTTACAGTCTGTCCCATCGATGCCGCTGACAAAATCTCGCCTTCTGATAACATTGGTCGAGGTAAAAGGCTTTTGTCCATGTTTTCAGCGTAAGAGTTATATTGCCGAGCACAAATTTGAGGTTTAGGATTACACTCCATCCCGAGTCGCTGTACGAAAATTCAATGCGCCGCTTCACCAACGTCCAACACGTCCTGTGTATCAGCTGCGAGCAGCCTACATGTTTACACTCTCCGGTCACGGTTCATCAAGGTCAGTTCTCGCATTGATATTGATTCTTCGTGCTGAAAGAATTTTTACTCTCTTTTTAGTCTTTCTATGATAAAAATAACCATTTTCATTAAACTAATAAATTAAATGCTATATTAAGTATGAAATATAACGGATTGGTGCAGATGTAGAGTCAATTCCAGCGTTTAAAAACGGGACTACATTATCAATCGCGTAATGATTTATTGATCGCACTTCCGTAATCGTCATGAGGCTTGATCGGCGCGAAGTTAGATTTTAGTACCATCGGCCAGTGTCGGCTGCGTACTTGTGAGCAGGGAGTTTTCTAGTGGACAATTTCGTGATCTTTCTATGGAATCGCCTGCCAAATGATATCACATAGCTGCAAAAACGTGTATACAGTACCAGGGACAGGCGGAGTTCTAAATTTGTGAACGCGAGCGGCAGTAAAGATGCCGACTATATTTTCTGAGTACGGTATTTACACAC
>LD357724.1:27413-41551 GCA_001465055.1 Ptychodera flava
TCATGACACTTATGTGGCATGAAATGAACATGGCATATAAAATAAATTGTACCACAATTGAATTTAACCTTTTTTTCTCTGTCATCTTTTTGTTTATAATAACTTTGTTTGCGCTGACCATTGTTTCTTGTGAAACTGGTATTTCAGAGTTTAGTTGGATAAATACAAAATAATATTTATATATTGGCGGACTGTGGACAGCACAAGATGTGTTTTATCCAACTAAACTCTGAAATACCAGTTTCACGAGAAACAATGGTCAGCGCAAATAAAATAATTTGCTGTATGGAGTTTGCGGCAAATTTTCAGTAACATTCAAATTAATTTGCCGCAAGTTTGCTGCAAGGATTGTGCTGCAAATTTGCTGAAAAGAGTTTGCAGCAACGTTGCGGCAGGGAGTTTGCTGCATATTTGCAGCAAGTTCACAAGAAACCTAATTTGCATCTGAAAAATGAACCACCCGCATATTTGCGGCAAATAGTTTGCTGCAAATTTACTGCAAAGCTTGCGGCAAATTTGCAGTAACAGTTTGCGGGAGGCCTAAAATTTCGGTAAGGGTAAAACACTATCAGCATAACAAGACCAATACTGTATATGTCTATCTTACACCTGAATTGTACACCGCTGCTTACCCACTGTCTCTGGGAAGGTTGTCCTCCATCTGTTTAAAATTGTTCTGTCGTTGGTTCATTTGGGCTTCAATTTCATTTACAGCTTTCTTTTCCTCACCATTTATGATACCACTATTTCTTTAAACAAAAATAAATACATTGACACATTCAAAACTTTTAATTCCATGTAATAGTTTGTCAGATATTATCTGTTTTCCTTCTCCTGTATATAACTGAAAGGTTCTCATCAAAGTTCAATGAGATAAATTTTGAACTGGACAAAATTCATTGCGCCTGAACGATACAACAGCATTTACTGCTGAAATGGATAGTCACTATCAATTACTCACAACGTGGATAATGCCACACTAGGGATTAAATTTTCTGAAGTTTGAACTAATTCCAGGTAGGGCACAAATAATAGGCAAAACCCGGAATTCGAATCGACCACGGTACAAACAAAGCCATGTGCGCAAACGCGCATAGACGCACGTGTATTTCCATACGCGCTATTACACATGTGGGTTTGTTTGTACCGGCATCACCTGATTATTTGGGCCTACTGAGTCTGTAGAACACATCGCGTCCTTTTTATTCCGAAGTAGAACCATTTCATTAAATGTTCATCTGTTGCTAACTTTGCTACCTATGACTATGCAATGTTTCTGCTAGGGGTTTGGAACCCTGAGCAACTGTCTACACCTCCAAAACGGTTGCTTTGCTACATATAAAACGTTGATTCCTGTAAAGGTAGTGAGGAACAGAGCAACGTTTCACCGGCTAATCACCATGATGCTGTTTGCAAAATTTTTATGGTGGCTGAATTGACTGCTTATTATTTTACATGTACAGTAATACATGTGCACGTACATTAAGATACTACAGCAAAAACAGCTGTGTGTTTCTGTAATTTTCTTGCAAAGCAAGTTTTGCAGATGCAAAGGAAATATTAAAGCTCTGTCATTCCACAGACAGTGGCCTGTCAGCATATGCATAAATCACAAAAGTACAAAGAAATGGTATACCTTTAGGCCACTGACATATGATTTCTTTGATATCTATCAACTGTCCATGACAACAATTTTTTTCAGAAAACAGTTGCGAAAGCTATCAACCCTAAAAAAAAGGAGGGTCTATCTATGTGAAAGCAAACCTCATGCCTTCTGAAAACAAAATCAACATACTCTTTGAAGGTGTCCAGTAAATGTTGGTATCTCTTCTTCTGATGGTTGATCATTTTCACGCATCTTTCCTGAAGTACATACAGATCATCAAGCTGTTTTCTGTATTTTTCAAAGTCAGCCTATTGGAAAGCGATATAAAAATTTTTATTATAAACTACTGAAAATAGAAACAGGCAGACATACAAAAACATTACTTATTAACAGAACATGTGATTACTGTAACAATCAGGAAATAGAGGATGAAATACATTTCCTACTCCATTTTAATGGATACTCACAGCAGAGAAACCACCTTATTAGCATCATCCAACTGTACAACCCCCAATTATAGCTGTAAATGAGTTGACCACACAAAATAAACTAATTATGTGATGAACACTGAAATAATATTGGTATCACTTGCGCAATATATAAATGAATGTATGAATATTAGAATTGAATCTCACTGATATTTCCCCACACACTTAATCCACTCATAAATATGAGTTCTCCTGGGTTCACTTTTTTCTAGCACTCTCTTTATCTGCAAGGTTGTTTTGTTCTTTTTTGCATACAGCATAGACTTTGCAGCTCTAGTGTATTATGCTTTAGCTTTTGTTTTGTTACCGGTTTAGTCTCATTTTGATCACTTTTTGTCATAACAACCATTGCCTACCCTACAATAGGTGTGACAAATGTTATGGCAATAAAGTAAAGACTATCTTTTGTGTGTATAATAGTGTTTTGAAATCATTTCTTTACATCTAGTGGAAATACTAGTAATTCATGCTTATACATGTGCCAACAAAGCTGCAATAATTGTAGCCTTGGTGGGCTGGGTCATGCGGCTTGGTCTTCTGTCATGCGGCTTGCACTTGGTTGGGCTTTGCGCAAGCTGCACGACAGAAGCCCAAACTGCACAGCCAAGCCCAACAAGGCTGCAATTGCAGGTAATACCAACAAACTGTTGAGTGTTAAAAGGAAGGGTGTACCACATGAAAACATTACATTGACGCTAAAATTTGAGGATCACCATTTCAGCATTGTTTACTGCAAAAACATGACTACATTTAAGTGTGATCACCATGGAAATTACTGCCTCCAGTCTCCAAATAATGGAGGTACCAAACTTCATACTCAAATGCATGAAGTTTGATTCTCTTATTATGTTCTTCCTGAAAGAGTGAACGTGATCGGATCCATACACTCTAATGGTTTGAACATGGAATGATGGATGTAAATAAATAGATCTATTTTTTTAAAACCGTGGTTTGAGCAACAAAATGTGTATTGTGTGTTCGCTGTCAGTCGAGCCTACGTCAGGTAAATAAACATGCAAGAATGAAGGTCCGGGGGAACTGCAGAACGTTGTATGTTAATTTAAAGGGTATGCCCGTGCGTTAACCTTTGACACGAACTGGGCGACTGCCCTCGATTCCTCGCCACGTGCCAGCTGTTCAGGTGGCGTTGTGGTCTGCGCGTGAGCTGACGAGTGATCAAAACATAACCTTTGGCTGTCGCATTATCGAACAAATAGGGAGTGGTCGTCAATGTTAAGCTACACATCTTTATGATAAGCATAAATTGTATCCCTTATAAATACCCACGGTTAACATGTGTGAGAACGATCATAAATAGCACAAGTTTGGCACCGCTGAAAGTCTGAATGGGTGTACGTGTACGGTCCACTGCACTGTCTACGGTCTAGACAGTATGATTACATTACATTGATGATTATGAACTCACATCTAATACGCTATACTCTTTTTCCAAGCTATTCCACTCGTCAATACAGTCAGTAACCTGTCTGTTACTCATCATGGTGGACAACGCAGATTTTTTCCCTTCCAGGTGCTCAAAAGTTAAGATCTTCAAGGCGAGCACAGCGGAGTCTGGGATCGCTTCGATGTCCTCATTGAGATTCAGGATATTCCCAACTTCCGGAAAGACGTACGCGCAAGCGCATTTACCATTATGTGTGAACGCATGCGTATAGCAAGCAAAGTCACGTTGAGCAGCAAAACTGTAATCAAGAGGGTCGAGGAACCACCGATTTTAACACTTTTTAGTACATTATTGCACTGTTATGGCATTTTCCATCGCCAGGTCTGCATCAAGGCTCCTATGCCACACACGACATACAAACGTGTCATCTATTAGCTCGAAATTTCTTCTGGCGTCGACACAACGAGGTCAAACGTCCCGAGCATTCGCCAGGTCCATGTGGTACATGAGCGGCTCAAACAGCAAATGTAATGATGGTTCTGCGGTCACAATGATGCAAGAAGTGCAGAAGGCAAGCGTCAAAGTCGGTTGGGCACAAAGATGTAGCTGTTGTGGACTTCACACTGAAGGTAAATAATGGTTGCATGTGTATCAATATCGGACTGCCACTGCAAAGGGCCCATACAAGTTATAATCATGGAGGTAGCACACGTGCGTCTGTGTGTGCTTCGTCCATGCATGTTGCGTGCAGCTGATCCATGCATGTTCCTCTGCAAATGAAAGCCTCAGCCGAGAAAGTCACAAGAATTACAGTAAACTCGATTGAAATCGAAATCGTTGGATGTTGAAGCTATAAAATGTTCTGCTCATTGTCATACGTAATTGTTGTCACTTTTGAATGACTTGTACCATGGAAACATCACAGCCAACATGGGCTGTAAAACTCCATCCAGTATAACCATGGATGTAAAAAATATTTTTTACATCCATGGTATAACCAGTGACTAGCTCTGCTCTGTCCAAATACTATTTTTGCACTATACCAATATGAAAATGTCCATCACCAATGTCATTATAATAGGGTGACCGGATGATTTTTAAAACTGAAATTTTTTGCCAAAATCTTGTTGATGGCACCTGTTGAAAGTGCTGGTACAAAGTCCAAATCTGAAAAAAACAATTTGGCTATTTAGCATGATCACAATTTGGCAGCCTCTAGAAAATCAAAGTTTCCAAATTCTTTCCCTGAGAATATTGTAATGAGAAATAATGAGACAGTGTGACCAAAAATCGGATCAAATATTGTTAAAATGGCTCAAACATGACTAACTGTACAATAATGAGTCAGGTGAAAGGTGCATTGATAGTTTCCAAATAATTTCTGTGAGAATATTGTATACGTTGATAAGTCCACTGTGTTTCCTCTGGCTTCTGAAATTTTTTAGTAAATTTACGAATTGGGTATTGAAACTTTTCGTAAATTTTGAAATTTAAAAGTAAACTTAACCATTCCAATACGGAATATCATTCAATCAAATTCAAATTAAGTACCACATGTGCTTAGACAGAACTATTTTGAGGTTTGGGGGTCTTCAGCTCTCAATCAACTAGCTGCTTCCTTGCATTCGTATATTTATGAATCAACAATGAAAAAAATTAGTAAATCATCTAAAAAATTAGTAATTTTACGAATTTGAGAGCTTGGCAGCGGAAACACAGGTCCAGTGAAAGAAAATGAAAGATTCAAATTGTCCTCACGCTGACCATTGTGTTTCCAGTATCATGGATACAAGCCATTGTTTCTGGTCAGAGACAGGTGTGCACGGGTGAAAAAGCACCTTGTTAAAGTACGGCACTATTGCGAACCTTACTTCCTGCTTTGGGAAAACCGTGGGCGCTAATTTGCGCTGCATAGCTGAGCTTTTTTAGAGCACAAAAGAAGTAGAAAAATATCTAAGGTACAATTTGCCCGCATGGCCATTCCTTCCCTTCGTGGAAAATGATGCCAAAAGTCATAGCCGTTTCAAAGTAAAAATTTTGTCAGCAGTTTCTCGGAAGACAAAAGACATTTTTAGGAAATTTTTGCACTCATCTTGACTTCCTTCCTAGTTTTCAAAACATTCAACAACATTCCCTGTGAAATGCAGCTGTTTCCGTTCACGCGATCTCTCATAGCGACCGTTCGAGTGCGAGTAGACGACTTCCCAAGATGGTGTCCCCTCTGACGTTTGTTGACAAAATGTGTTCATAAACTTCAAGATTTTCACGTCATTACCTTGTTCACAGACATAAATGTGCACAACTGCTGCATACTTAAGGTGAATTTGTACAATTTATCACTACCTGGGTTCGATTTCGAGCATTCACTCTCAGAAATCTCGGTCAGCCCCATTCTTTGGAATAGGAGGGCCTCTCGTCCGGTCACCCTAATTATAACGTGTAATACGGTGTATGCTCAACCTGAATAATGATCTTTTCTTGGCTTGGTAAATATCCTTAGGCAATGCTGGTATGACTTTGTACATTATCAGTGGTGTGTATATCATATAACTTCATGTATGTGCATGGTTGAGCTATGAAAACTTGCTGATAGCTTGAAAAAATATGTAGTGCTGACTCCTGTTTAATATGCAACTGAATTAGAAATCTTTATGCCAAGGTGATCAAGTACTCTTCCCTCCCTTCTCATGCTAATATTTATACCTTAGGTGACAAAGAATTAGCTAAATACTTACAAGAAGAAATTCAGATGGAAAAAGACTCGCACGAAAAACTTCCCAAGCTTGAAGGGTATGATGTGTCCATGGATGGAGCCAATGCTCAACTTACAAAGTCTGACAGTGGAGAAATGTAAGTAGGAAAGATAGGAGAGTTTCTGTGACCCACATTTGTTTCTTATGCTTTCAGATACTGCAGCATCAGTCGTGTTATGGCATCATTCACCACGGAAACATCACAGGAGCATTCAAAATGTAGTCATCAATGAGACTTTAAAATCTCACTTTGTCTGTCTTCTAGTATGTTTGTGTTCTTTTGAAATTAAAAAATCCCACAGCACAATGTGTTTGAAATGTATGTTCCTGTTTATTAAATCAACAAAGTGGTTTTACCCCCACAAAGACTGAACACTAATCCTTAAAAGCCTGTAAGAGTTCAAAGTTGTGGTACAGTATATTTCAGCCAGGCTGGTTCATTAACATTATTTTGACTGCAAGCCATCGGTGGGGCTGTACTATGTGATGGCAACTTTGACTGTAGCAAAACAAAGTAAGTTGTCTCTGTCAATGAACTTAGTAGAAGTCCAGCTTTATAACTGTAATGGAGTAACTCAATATGTTGACTGTACTGGCACTATAAGAAGAAGAGTAAGAAAATATATAGGTACAGAACAAACACGATAAAAATTGATCTACATGTACTCTCAAAAGTTGTAGCTTTCATCCCTAAATAGCAAGAACTAATTGTCTAATTTTTCAGAGTAAAAGTAAGCTTCAATGTGAACCATTCAGTAGAATTTGAAGCAAATCCAGAAAAAGAGGAAGAAGGCAGTGGTGCAGTGAGTATTGATCTTTCTTCCCTTTAGAGACTTTCACATTGTCGCACAAGCTAAACAGATTAAATTTGTTCCTCTTAAGCCTGGGGGACAGATATTTGGACTCTCAAATCTCTACAATTCTTT
Organism: Ptychodera flava; assembly: GCA_001465055.1. Lineage (NCBI taxonomy): Eukaryota > Metazoa > Hemichordata > Enteropneusta > Ptychoderidae > Ptychodera > Ptychodera flava. The sequence goes on from LD357724.1 coordinate 34,592, forward strand.
TCTAATCTACCACTTGTGGGGGCTCATTTTAAAGCTCTTTGAGGAAGAAAAAACTTTCACTGTCTTATATTTTCGAAAATTTGAAATTTTATCTTCCAGTTAACCCAGGAATGGCAGCCATTTTGAATTAAAATTATTGCAAAATCTTGGGTAATTTGTTTCACTGGTTCCAAACTTTGCACAGTGACCCCCAATTTTGATTGTTGATTTGGTAAGAGAATGGTCGAAAGTTTCTTTGAGAAAAGTTTGAGCAAAAGTGTAAGTCTTTCACTTTCGAGATGCATTCTACCATACCAATAGTTCAAAAGTGCAAGGCGTTGACATCAGATGTAGAGCACAATGTGAGAGTTTGGATGCAGCTTCATATACAATACTGAATTACTCTGAACGGATACTTTGTTCTTATAAGAGGTTACGCCCTGTAATCTGAATTTCATTGCGTAACTACACCCTTCTATAAGCAGTCAGATGCTATCAAGCAATAATTAAGACACTGTCTTTCACTTTTTACTGTAGAACACAGAACTTTTCTTGACCAACACCAGCCATGTTGCTAAATCTTGGGTTTGGCTATAAAAGCTGTTTAGCTCTGTTTGGGATTCATAATGCCGTTTGAGTGACAACAGGTAACAATTAACCAGACTGACTGCTTTGTGAAAATCAGCCTACAAATCTCACACAAAGAAATATTGGCATGAAAGTGAACAAATCTGGTTTCATGAGCATGTAGACCATATAGTTATGATACACTAAACTTTTACATATGTTTCTGAATTAATAAAAATTCGAAGGGGCAAATTACCTTCAGAACAAAGGGAATGGTCCTTTTTGTACAATTCAAAAGATGAATTCTCAACAATTTAAAGACAAAACTTAATGTAACATACATCCTTGTTTCCTCACCACTGTGCAGATGAGGTCCTATCCAAATTTTCAAGTGGAAATCTCCAAGTCAGGCAAGCCCACAGTTGCCGTCCGCTGCAGGTTCATAAATGATGAAGTGGACGATGAGGAACCACAAGAGGGCTCTGAAGAAGACCTCTTCCTGATTGATGAAGTAGTCATACATGAAGGTGACACAAATGAGAAAACGTACATCATGGGGTCAGAGGTCATGGATGGGGTGAGTACAAGTATGGGTTTCTCTCAAGTCATCGGAGATGCTGTTAATAAGTGGTATAGAATAACAAACTGAACCCTGACAGTTTAAAGATGAGTTTGCCGAAAAATATTAGCTTTCTCAACTGTTGTTCAGCAAACATCAGTTGTCACCATTATGAAAAAAGTGTCACAGCATGAAATGAAAACATGTCAAGCTATGAAAGGTAGAGCAGTGTTTTCAACCATTGTAACTCTCAGCCAGTGATTGCCCCATTTCATAGCCAAGGAAAAAAATTCAGCTGTATGTGGACCCTGACAAAGACAAGTCAAGTAGATTCAGCAAATAGACAAATGTAGATCCTGTAATAAAAGAATGCATTTGTTCTTCTTGAGAGTTGGATATGTGTCCTTCCAATCTTTTCAAAATCATAAATAGACATGCCAGTTCAAGGTTGAGTTAGGGCTGATGTGCTCAACTGCTGATGTGCAGCGTGCTCGGAAGCTGACATCTTATTGGTTGATTGTCACTATTCACAGCATCTTAGGGAGTCTTGTTGTATTATTTTATTATAATGGTAATATTCAGCCACCCAATTGGATATCAGCTTCCAAGATGCTTCACATCTGCAGTTAAGTTACAATGAAACAAGGCAAAAATGGTTAGACTTATTGATATTTCTGATAATCAAAGACTGATTTCCTGTCGGGGTAATGGCAGCTTGTGAAACACATTTCTATTTTTATTTTCTTCAAACAGGAATTGTATGACATGATGATGAACATGCTGGACGAGCGAGGCATCAATAATAATTTTGCAGAGAAGCTGTCAGATTTTGCAAGTTCAATGGAGCATTCACTTTACATCAGTTTCTTAGAGAAATTGAAGTCCATAGCCAGCAGTTAACATGTTTGTAAATTATACTTTGATTTTTTTAAAAAAGTTAGTTTATCTGATTAGCTATATTCTGTCATGCTTTTTGATTTTCTGAGGAATACAGTCCGCAGTTTTGAACTGTCGAGAGATTTAGTTTTCAGTTCATTCCAGTTAGTTTGATAACATGTTGTAAAGTGCAAATGTACAGGCTTTTGGAAAATACAGTGATATCTGAAGATGGAATCCTGATGTTGTGAGATGTTTTATTAGTGCCCACCTTCCATGTAGGAACATGTACATTTTATGGACAATTGTCACTTCATTATAATTAATAATTATAATGTCACATATTGGTGTTAAAGGGAGGGGGTTGTCTTGTCTGCGGCTGTGTGTGCGAGACCTGTAGGACAAGTCTGTTGCTATGCACAACATATCCCAATATCCCTTGTGTATATCCAAAATTTTAAAATGGCGGCTGTACTGAAACTGGTGGCCTTGGCCGAAGCAGCTTCATAAAAACGAAGGCAAAGTCTTGCAGTGATTGGAAAGCCACAAAACTATAAACATGCATCAAATGCTGAATTTGCTTCACATTTACTCAACACTCATCGCCAATTTCTGGGAACAGGTAATGTTGATCAACAAGAAAGTTACACAGCTGCAAACATGACACCCTCCTTCCATGGTTCGACTGAAATCCATCGAAATCTATAGTGATTATGGACCTGCGAACTGGGAATTGAGGGTGTACTCTTCTGCGTTCCTCCAAGCTGGTTAATTTTGTATGATGCATTGTACATCTGTTCCTTGTTGCAATGTCATATATAAAGCTGATCCTTAGGAATCACATTTGGAAGCGTTTTTCCCACAATATCTATCTCAGGAATACCAGGCATCCCTGCCATGGTCTGGAATATGAATGATAGCGCCATCTGTGGTGCAATTTGTACAGGCTTTTGTTTTAGCATCAATTTGCATTTCAATGGCTTGAAAGATACTGGATCGCCATAGAGGATGGCAAGCAACTTTTTAGATCAAAGAAACATTGGTACTGAATGTATGACTGGCTGGATGGACAGCCCTTGCAACAAATAGCAGGGCATCCAAAATCTAAATCCAAGTGTAACAGTTATGTTTGCATCATAACAATGCTTGCATCATAATTTCACACGTCAAAGCTACTGAGAAAAATGATTTTGCTCACTCCTATGTTATGAAGATACCTTTTGATGTTAGCTTGCTCTTGGTCTTTTGTTTTAAGACAATTGAAGCTTATCTGATAAGTGGAAAATCCAGTGTCCCTAAGTATGTATGTATGTATGTATATGTTTATGTATGTCTCACTGTCAATGTTACACATGTGCCAAGATTGACTTTGCAGAGATATGAGATATTTTCGGATGACTATATATATAATATTTCCTCTTTGGTAGTAATAGGCCACACACATGGATGTAATTGTTATGGAATACAAGAATTGCTTGACATTTATGTCTTGCTCTTGGCTAACCCCGGAAACAAGCTTACATACAAATGTAGAAAGAATCCCGATAATATTTAAGCAATAATGCACCCCCTCCTGGCCCATAATGCACTCAAGCAAACTTTGCACTCCATAATGTACTCGGCTACACCTCGTACCTCGTGCAAAGTTTGCTTTCGTCCATTTTGGGCCGGGAGGGGGTACATTATTGCATAGTTTTGGCAATGCCAGTGAATTTATAGATATAGAAAACGAATAAAAAAGGAAATTTAAACTCAGTTTGAAGCCAGTGAGCATCGTCCGGCATGATCGGCCCTGACTCTGTATACTGTATACATTTACATGCACTTCACACTGCACTGCACTGAACACGCACGTTCAACACGAAAAATGTGCAGCTCTTTCACGGTTCAATTTGGAATTAAAAAACGATGTATTTTCAAAGAAAATGAAAAGGAATTATATCCCTACCGTCTATATCGAACTTAAAACATCACTTTTCAATATCATGCCATTCAAAAAGCCAACACGATGAAGTGCCAGACATAAAGAAAACGGAATTTTCGTGCATCGACATCAGCATGATCAGCGAGCTGCATGCCATGGTATCAGCTGATCAATACGATCATTATTATGTCGCTGGTAGTACAGCATTCAATTGCAAACGATATCAACAGAGTTCAACAATGTTATTCAAATGTTTAAATTTCATTAAAGCCCCAATAGTTGCCAATTTTATGCATTATTTTCATGATTTTATTATCAAACCAAAGTTAGTTCGTGTAAATGTGCCAACTGAAGGACGTGCATAGAAGTATCACTGCTCACCGATTTGGATCATGCCTACACGTTTTAACATGCTGAATAATAAATTGGTGCTGCACTCATAAAATAGCGCCCCCACGGAAAAATACAAAAAACAGTATTTCCTGCACATACACATCGTGATCATACCAGAAACAAGCATGATGTCATTTTACTTGAATGCACAACACAGGATGGCCTACTTTTTGTTGTTGTATTCCTTATTTTCTCTGTCATATGATTAGTTTTTGAAAATGGGAGGAAATCTATACTGATGTTAAAACATTTGAATTGCATGCCACTTTCAATACTCATGCCAGCGTTGTACACTTTTTCAATCTTTCATGGGTCTTATTCAAAGAAAACTTGGAAAACTGAGGATATTTTGAGATCGGTATGTTACACATTTGCAGCTATTGGGGCTTTAATAATTGTGTCTATAGATTTAACTTTCGATGGCTTCTTGAGGAGAGCTATTTTACTTTGGCGAACAAGAAAAGTTGATGTAAACAGGTGCTTGAAAGGTACTTGAAAGATGCTTGACAAACATACTTGAGGGTCTCCGCGGCGATGTCGAGAACAACGCAAGGTGAAACCACAGACAAGGAGAAAAAAACGATGAATGAAAGTTATCTCCAATTACAGTCAGTGCATCAGAACTAGGTGGCCGAGATGTTAGATCAACGGAGAGTCCATGGTCATCATGATTGTTGGCAGTAGCTGACCTTGGACTGAGGCTTTGAATGGCTCCGTAGTAATTTCCGTAGACACTTCCGGTCAAGGTTGATGACAGCTGGTGTTGTTGGCTCGTTTATGGCTGGTTTGAGTAGCCTTTCACGCTTGCATCGTTTACATGGCCACTGACATACATTATATGCCATGTGTCAAACCCAGTATCGTCTAGGAGTTTGCAAGCGTAGTGAGTTCTGTTTTACCTACACGGCAACGAAGCGAACCATGTTGTAAAAAACGTAGTAGTAGTACCGCATACTGCAGCGTATCAGACGGGGACTGCATGCTGAGCACGAGCCAAACAGAGCAGATGACGAATGCATGCAGGAAGACTAAAAAAAGTTGATAAATTGTACAGTAAGACATTATTATCAATATTATGCACCATTATCAAGATTTATCGTTTTGTGTATTACATGGTTTATCCCATACTTTCCCTCCTTTTAAATGTGCAGTCCTTTTTTCGTTTTCCAAAAAAAAGCTTGTATTGTTATGCTCGCTGTGGGGCCGCAATGCTGAATAATGGAATACATTATAAGTAATAATTTGTGGATATGACGTCACAAAATTCACTGGTATTGACAAACCTATAATATAATTATAGTAATGATCTTGATGGACAGGAAGGAAACTTCAGTGTGATGCAGTGTTTTACAGATGCACTCTGCATTGGGAAATTGTAAATCACACAAGTAAGCACATGTACAATAATAAACCACACTTATGACATTTCCGCATGAACTTTACAAACAAATGAAAAGTGGATGTGAAATGTAAAGTGCAATACATCATTGCAAAGTTGTTAACTCGTCCTGACCTGCCAAAAATTTCTCTTACTACAAAAAGCATTGCTATGAAAAATGATTAGATAAAGTTTCACATTGGCTTATCAATTAATTTATAATATAGAGACTAAAGAATGATTGAAAGACTGCAATGTAACAATAAAACAACTAAGACGCAACATTGAAACTTGAAAGCTATTGTTGTTACAGTCTGATTTTCAAAATCTTTTCAGGAAGCACTATGCATAAGCCTGTATCTGCTTATGATTCAGAAGTGTAAAATAGTTTTCTGTCAAAACTGTACGTTTTGTTATCTTGGACATAGTGCATGCCTTCCACCATCGATTGGTAGTTGCGCCGCAGTGATGAAGGAGGAATCATCGGATGCAAGGAATGCTATTGCCTTGGCAACCTCATCAACTTGTCCTGGACGGCCTAGAGCATGGGTAGTCTTGCAGTGTTCCAAGAACTGCATGATCAGAAATTAGAGACAGATTTGTTAGTGGCTGAATGCAGGCTATAAATAATTGACCCACAATTTTTTTTACTAGAATGGGTATAATAGAACTTAAATCTAAGTATGTGAGACAGTGCTTTGATAGTGAAAAAGTGTGCTAAATATCTATTATAGAGAGTAATTCATCATCGTTAAGAATGTTGTCATGGAAGTGACATTACAAAGATCTAGGCCTAAGTGACCTACGGGCTGATCTAGGCCTACTGTCATGTATCACCAATAAAATAGCTAAGTAATCTATCTTAAATTTCAAAGACCAAGCTATATGAAACCCAAAGCAATTGGACAAACGTTGTGAAAATATCTTGAGAAAAAATGAGCGACCGACATAAAATATAATTATGCAAATGTTATCATCATTTGAAAAATCCTTGTGGGGTTACCCTCTTAAAGGGGGAAGTTCACCATGGATGATTTTTACATATGTGCTATCTTTGTGGTCACTTACCCTGGAAAAGTAATTTTGGCCATTTATAACTTGTGCTATATTTTACAAATTCCGATAAAAATAGTACAGGAAGTTGCATTTTAGGGCTTCATCAACTCAATGGATTTGGATCATGGGAAAAAGCTCCAGGCTCGGAGCTTGCATAACGTGATATGGAAGGGATCATCTTCCGATGGGTATGGTATTGTCCACTCACCCATGCTCAAACCAGACTTT
>LD357724.1:51251-74402 GCA_001465055.1 Ptychodera flava
GTGTCACCAGGTGTTGAATGCGTATGTATATTGGTGTATAAAAAGGTCTTTCGTCTTCAGTCTCGGTCGAAACTCCACGATGTCCACACAAGTTTATTTATTTATTTTATTTTTTCAATGTGTATATTCTCTAAATCTTGTAATGCAGTTTTATAGGTCTTTAATAGAAGTCCGCTGCCTTTTGACAATACGTTGTAAGGGGGTAATTATGTAATAAACGCGGTGAGTTTTTTCGAGGGTACAAAGTACGCTCGTACTAGGTGTGACGACCACCGCATATTACAAGTATTGTGTATCATGATTTAGTTATCTATACTGAACTTCGAGAAATGGTAACTAAATGATAAACAATAATATGCTCGAACCGTGATCTGTGAAAATGGAAATCAATAAACTGATCACAAAATCTTTCGTGGTGTCTCCTGTCTTCCGGGGATCGTGTATGAGCGAAGCGCAACCAATTTTGTGTACATAACTACATACATGAGTGTCACATCCTCATGGAATGCACGGTGAAATCGGTGAACATATCAAAGTGTGATAATACAAATGGCCAAAAACTGTATGGTACACGCCTAGTTTATGCTTACCTGTTATCAGTGCAACTTTTTCTCTCAAGGAAGCCATTTATTGGACGTACATCAGCGATATACCTTGCCCTGTGCCGGCCATACCCTGTACCGGTATGCATCTGCCTTGCTGGGCGGATCACTTGTGGTACGTAAACGTAAGTTTTGTGCGACGTCGATGTCGACGCGCGCGCAGAAAGAAATATGGGGACTTGTGCAGCGCCCCTATCATGAACATGAAATCATTATCCACTATTATATGTCTCCACTAATTTTTAGCTTCTCTGTCAGCGACGCAAAGCTTATCTATAAATAGTTGGCTGTGTGGCGGCGTCCGTTGTCCGGCGTCCGTCACCTTTTTATATTCAAAGCTTCTATTTCAAAACAGCCGGTCCGATTCCTTTAATATTTCGAGTACAGGTCCCCAGGGATTAAACCTTCATCGGACTTTTTCAAATTGGAGTGAAATATGCAAATTTGTATTTTTGAGACTAATTTTCCTATTTTAGGGCAGAAATTTTTTCCTCCTTATAGACTTGTCGGACAGCTTTAATACTTGGTATACAAGCCCCTAGAGATTATCTTATTCAGATTTATTGAAATTGTGATGACATATGCAAATTTGTGTTTTTAAGGCAATCTTTGTCATTTTTTGGTTAAAAAAATCTTTAAAAAGCTTCTTTTTCAAAACTGCTGGTCTGACAGCTTTGTTATTGGGGATATAGGTCCTTTGGCATGACCTTTATCAGATTTGTTCAAATTGTGCGGAAATATGCAAATTTGTATTTTAAGGCAATTTTTGTCATTTTTGGTAAAAAAATTATTTCACCAAAACCGCTTGTCTGATAGATTTGATGTCTATGTACAGGCTCATAGTGATGATCAAAATGTGATAATTATAGTGAAATCTACAATTTTGTACTTTTTGGTACTTTTGTCATTTTTGGTCCCAAAAATTGTTTCCTAAAAACTACTCGTCTGATAGTTTTAATATTTATATGCAGGTTCCACAGGGTAATCTAAATGTGTTTTCGGGTCTATGTCTGCCATTTTTGATCAAAACTTTTGTTATTCAAAAACCACTTGTCTGATAGCTTTGATATTTTGTATACAGGTTCCTAGGGTTTATCTCATAATATGATAAATTGAAATTGTGATAAAATCTGCAACTTCATATTTTTGGATCAAAAAGTTTCTTTATCTGAACCAACTCGTCTGATAGCTTAGGAATGATCTACATCAAAGTCTTAGTCAGCCAGGAGAGTGTTATCCTCCCTTCCTGTCACTCAGCTTTAGCTGAATTACTTGGCCTTTCATCCTAACGAGTCGTATGTCTTTCTTCACCTTCAAACATATCAAAGGCTGTTGATACTTAGACTCATACATGAATTTTCATATTCAAACTCCTGACAATCACATGTGTTTGCCATAGTAGTTCATTTACCAACCAGTTTACATAACTTTCATGTATGTTAGCGAAATTAATTTCTGTCCAAACATTTCGAGTTTTTGCCATTATTCAGTACTTCACATTCATTTAAATTATTAACACTGGGAACGTACAGGGGACGTTGGTGCCACCGGGCCCCATGCATTGAAATTATGATGAAATCTGAAGTTTTGTATTCTAGGGGGATACTTTATTACCAGTTTTGGTCAAAAAATTTATTCTCAAAAACCATAGTCTTATAGCTTTGATATTTGGTAGACATGTTCCCAGGGATGATCTTAATTTGGTATGTTCAAATTATGATGAAATCTTCAATTGTGTATGAATTTTCATAGCTATTTTTGCTATTTTTATCAGACCATCCTAAAGTGAGTTATCAAAAATTTCCACGTTCGTCAAAACATCTGTCATAAATAGTTTAAACACTCGGACCGATTGTTCGCTTGTTAAATGGAATTGTTCAAAACAAATATTGTGATTTAACCTCCTGCATAAGCCTTTCCTCAATCTTTACAATGTAATTAAAAGACGATTGTGACATCTGTTACGTCCCTTACATTCAAACAAAAACACACGTTCACTCAATAAACATTACACAGGACTGGTTGTAGATCAGGTCGGCCATAAATACGTCGAGAACAGAGTCCTGTAGGATTTAAGAGAGGTTTGTACTCCAAGAACTCAGTATAAACCCTAGAATAATCTTTAGATAACACGAATTTTGAAATACTGAATATTGGACGCGCCGTAAACGATTGTGTCAAGTGATCCATAGTGTGATCATGTGAAGAGTGCCTCGTTTGTGTGTTTGCGACGGCCATGAAACAGGTCCATTTGAATCTAAAAGTGACTTAGTAAGCCACGGGGTTATAGGGCGTTACTACTCATAACAAATGCGTAAATAAATTAATTAATTTATGATTTTTTCTTAACTGAATTGATCATAACTAATTTGACTGTTAATAAAACTTCTGTAAAAATTCTTTATTTTCATTATATCATTTTTGTCCATCAATGACATATCAATGGGGCATTCGCGTCAAACCTACGAGCAGAAAGAATAGATATTCTGACTTGTCGGTCTGTCCAATTCACGTGAACAAGGCATGATTTGCAGGATGAGTTCATGTTGCCACATATTAAATACATAATGTTGGAAGAGAACCAACAACACGTCGACCGTACACCTCAACGCGACCAAGGGCTCTACCACAGGGTCATAAGTTGGCATAACAAAAGTGTTATGAGTATAATTGATGAGCCGACAAATAATACCAAGATTTGTGTAGAAATACACTCGACTTGCTGTTGTGTAGTGACTGTACCTTGGTTCGTGTCACATCTTACAAAGCCATGGCATGACACTTCAGTTATCAACATCCATGGACTCATATATAAAAGCCTCATGAATATTCATCAGAAATTTGCTCGTAACGGAGTGATATCACTTTGTAATATTTTAAGGCTTTGAATAATTTGTGATTTATGCTGCAGGTCATCATTGGCAAAGTATCTTACTGTTTGCATCAGATGTAAACAACAACTTGCAGAACAAGTCACCTCTAATTCGAAACTGACAACTGAGCAGTTGCAACAGAGCCAACCTTTGCGCAACTCATCATGGAAAACGTATATTCCTTTACCTTTGGTGCAGATGATACGATCGATGCACCAAATGTAAGCAAAAAAATGTACGTTGACCAAACCCGCATCGAGATTTAAACTCACAAGCACTGATATATCACCAATCCACAAATAGCACTATATTTCAACAGCTTCGGACACAGAAGATCACTTTAACGTAGGGGCTACCCATGGATAGTGCAGTATCAGGCTAAGCCGATACCTCTGCTTTGCATGTGTATACAGGCGAGAAAACATCTTGTAATTTTTTTATTTTCAAATGGCGAGGTTATTCCTCTGTGTACAGAATAAGGCTGCCAAATGCTTACCCAGTTTTTTCAACAAGTCATGGCGCGTTTGATAAATATATTTGTGCATCCTCATTGCGATGTCAGTAACGAACATTTTTCTTCATACAATCTAAAATTCATATGTGAATTAGTTCCCAACATATTTGATGGTTAAAATTTGTAATTAAGTAGACGGTGAAACGAATAAGGCAGTTGTATGCCGTACTTCGATTCGATGTGTCTAAACAATTAAGATAGGAAGGCGATTTTTCTAATCATATTTTTTGTCATGATCTTCCAAACTGGCGCAAAGAAGATTCTAGAACGTATTGTTGCTGACAGATTAAATACCTACATTGTCAGCCATTCATTAGATGAACTAATGCAATCTGCTTACAAGCCAGGACAATAGTACTGAAACAGCTCTTTTAAAGGTAACAAATGATATTTTGCTTGCCCTCGATGATAAGTGGGATGTATTCTTGGTCTTACTTGACCTTTCTGCTGCATTTGATACTGTCAACCACACTATTCTATTAGATCGTTTAAGAGACCAATTTGGTCTTTCTTGTCATGCACTTAAGTGGTTTGAGTCATATCTTTCAAATCAAAGTCAGTGTGTTCTTATAAATTCCACTCAATCATTAGTTCATCCACTTGATACTGGAGTACCTAAGGGATCAGTGTTAGATCCCATTCTTTTCAATGTTTATACCTCTCCGCTCGGTAAATTAGTTGCCGGTCATGGATGTCTTTATAGCTTTTACGCTGATGATTTAACATTGTATATGTCTTTCACCAGGGATAATGCCAATAGAATGATTTTCAAATCTTGAAAATTGCATTTCAGATGTCAGACTCTGGATGTCTACAAACTTTCTCCCTTTAAACGATGATAAAACAGAATTTATAATTTTCTCCTCGGATAGTCCATCAGATAGAAATATCACAGAAATTTGTGTTGGAGATGCCAAAATTCCTGTTCGCCATCAGGCCAAAAGCTTGGGCGCCATCCTTGACTCTCGTCTCACACTGAGATCTCAAGTTTCAGAGATCTGCCGTACAGCAACCTTTCATCTACGACGCATTGCACGTATTCGTAAATATTTATCAAGGTCTGCCACAGAACAACTTGCCCATGCTTTTATCACATCTCGTATTGATTTCTGTAAGTCTCTGTTGTATGGACTTCCGAATAATTTAATCATCCAGATTCAACGTATTCAAAACATGGCTGCAAGAGTTGTAACTCATTCAAAAATCTCTCTTCATATCACCCCTGTTCAGTACCAGTTTCATTGGTTACCGGTGACTTAGCGCATTGTATTTAAGATGTTAGTCCTGACTTTTAAGAGTATTCACGGGCTTGCTCCCAGTTATCTTTCAAATATGATCTCACTCTATGTTCCATGTCGTAACTTTAGGTCAGCTGACCAGTTCAGACTTTGTTCAGTGCGATCGCGCACAAAGAAGTATGGAGATCGTTCGTTCAGTGTAGAAGCTCCCATACTCCCATACTTTCTCCTAGCCTAATCTGCTTTTTAGACTTTGGTTTTACATGGTTTTATTGTAGTTTTTTTTTACTGTTTTAATTGCTTTGTGTGATATGTATTTTTATCACAGCGTCCTTGATCACTTTGTTGTGGATATTGACGTTTTATAAATAAATAATTATTACTATTACTATTAACGAAAATTAATATTCCACGCTCACAATACATTAGCGTCCGTGGACGTGATTGATCAAGCTGCAACTTTTCTTTGTTTGGACTCTAACAATGCTGGCGCCACGAAATACCAGCACAGTATCGACAGCATGGTCTCGCTCATTTACACATTTAAGAGAAGAAGTTACCCAGTAACTTATATTTCTCATGGAGGTATTCTGCGTACTACCCCCGTGTTCTATTGTGTTTCAACCAATCATAATCAAATAACGTGGAGCTGTTATTATCATTCTAATTTACTCCATGGCGTGGGTTTGAGACAAAAGAAGAATCGTAGCATGCAGTTGTTGTTGTTGCTTCTTTATTTCCTACTTTATAAAGAAGAGTCACAGCAGTATACATTTTTACACTTTAAGAGTCACAACAGTTAAATCAAAGAGAAAAAAGTAATTAATTAATGCAAAAATATTGTCTGGAAAAATTCCAGGGAAGTTTTAATGAGAAACGTACTATCTTCAGAGCTGAAATTGTTGATGACATATTCGTTTCCAAGCATTGCTAAAGCAAAATATGCATGACTGAGATCATTAAGGAAAACTGTAAAGTGCACACTTGTGTGGTTTATCAACTTAGACCAAAGATCATTCCTCTGTTGTTCTGTGGTCGTGCAAGTTACAGCAGAATGGATAAGCAAATTACTCGTGTCTTCCTCACATTTTGGACAGTGTGATATTTCCAGATTTGCAAGGATCTGTAAAATATACATCGCAGTATCTTTGAGAAAGGAAACATTCTAACAAAGCGCAATAACAAAAGTGGTTCAATGTTTGGATGCTCAGTATGAAAGAAATCAAATTCCCTTTTACTATCAAGTCTGCCCTTCTGCAAGACATTTTCTCTTTCATACACAGCATCTTTAACTAACTATTAATTTCCACGTTGTTTTGTTAGGAAAGAGTACTGACAAATAGAATTCTTCCAGAAAACATAAGAGGTCATATTTTTGCTAAAATACGTAACACATCAGGAAAAAAGCCTCTTTGACTTTCAATGACTGATAGTTTGAATTCAAAGTGACGATGTAGGAAGACTTTTTTGCACATAGCAGAGTTACTAAGGCGACACAATGTTCCAAAACTCTTAATTTACATAAATCTAAGTGTGCTTCCATTGAGTACAAGCCAATCGTACTTATAGCGATATCCGATGAAGTTCTTGTCGGTAAACCTTGTATTATTTTTGCAGCATATCGCTGGCACCGTTCTAACATTAACATTTCAGTATCAGAAATTGTCCAAAGTTCACATGTGTGGAAAGCTGCAGGCATACATATTTTTTCCAAACCTCTCCACCAATGATAGGATTTATGCCATTTGGTCCAACACCAGAGCTACGCAGAGAATTAAGAATAGATCTTACTTTTTTACATGAAGAAACTGTCCGATCTAGAGATGATAAAGTACTGTTGAATTGCATGCCAACAGTGGTAATCGATTCGAACTTGCATTGCCTCGTTATTTAAAAATACAGCACAATGCATAGGTCTACATTTGTGTTCAGATTTCTTTTCTCCGAAAATAATAAGACGGCTCTTACTTGTTGAAAGTTTCAGTCTCCAAAGGGAACACAAATTACTAACAATGTTGACATGTTTTTGGCGACTAGAACGAGTAGTGTCAAAATTGAAATATCATCAGCAAGTGCAGGTGCGCCTACAAATGATGAGCCGATAAAACAACCGACTGTACTGGACTCAAGCTCAGTGAATAAATCATTGGTGTAAATAAGGAATAATGCCGTAGAGAGTACACTACCCTAGCGAATTCCCTGTAGTATTATATATGGGGAAGTTTTCTGAAGTACATGTACCCACGACAATTTTTCAATGTTGACCATGAAACATAGTACGTAATAGCCTCCAAAGTTTCGAATTAATCCTACATTAACATATAGCTTTGTGAAAAGGCCGTTCAACCAACATTTTACTTTTATCCATCCTCATCTTGTAGCAATCAACCAAATCATTATAACAAGGACATGATAATTTCGACACAAGGGAACATTTTGGACAAATTTCAATTTCCAGACTGACTTAACGAAGAAACGTCACGTCCATGTGTTTTTTTGTACTTTTCTGCAATATACTATTTGTACTTTTGACCACCTCACTTCTGTACTTTACTCGACTTAGGCTGTTGACGCTTGTGCTGAAGGTTATACTTTGTTGAGATACACTGCATAGATGTAATATATGAGTTTGCGTCGTCATCTTTGCAAATCGATAAAATGAATGGGTCTTGGCGTTACGTTGCTAAGAAATTTTGCTTAAAACAGTCGCACATCTAAGCCACAGTGCTGTCATATTTCTATAATTATCTCAATTGCTGTAAATTGACCTTCTTAAAAATCGCATGGGCATGAGATTATGTCCCGCATATCTTTCAAAATTGGCGGGAAGATGCATTTTCACAATTCTTTGTTCTAATTAAATGATGGCGCCATTCAGGAACCCGTATAGTATGAATCCTAATGATTATTCATAGATGCCCTTGTGTACAAAGTTTGACAATAGAAAGACGCTGGTAGGGTGCTTTTGATACTTTCACGGCTTGGATCTTAAACAACAGTGTTATGTGGGCAAACTGATAACTTGTACATTGCTTCTTCTCAAAAGTCTGTAGAACTCAAAGTTCTACTCGAGATTCTGATTTACACAGAGCCCCATCTCTCAGGGAGGCCTACGGTCTCTCGAGAGACACTTTCACCAAGGCTGGGGTCGGCTGTGATAAGCCATTCCCGCACGGCACCACAGTCAATAAATCTGATCAAGTTCCAAACCGTACACCTGTTGTCGCCGTATTACTACGTAGCCGCACCTCTGCCTTTATTTTATAATTATGACATGGTGGAGAATCCGGGCAATAGAAAAGTCGGTAGAACTCAAAGTTATATTTATTGTACTTTCTAAGACGATTGAGCCGACAAAGAACTGTAAATGCATAAATTGAGGTTACTTTCGTGATCAAGGGGCCGATTCACTCGAGCCCCATCTCTCAGGGAGGCCTACGGTCTCTCGAGAGACACTTTCACCTAGGCCTAGGGTCGGCCGTGATAGGCCGTTCCCGCACGGCACCACAGTCTATAAACCTGGTCAAGTTCCACACCGTACACCTGTTGTTGCCGTATTACTACGTAGCCGCACCTTTGCCTTTATTTTATAATTATGACAGTGCACTGAATACGACCAAAGAGCAGACGACATATTATTAAAAAAAAGATTTATTGATCGTAATCGTTGCTGTTTGTCAAATCAGTCTCTTTCGATAACCTGACCGGCCAGTACTTTGCACTATGGCTAATAAACTGATTCCGGGAGTCAAGAGGGTAGCTTGTTACCAATGGCGGTCGTTCGTCTAGGTAAACGGAGCTGTAAATCTTTCGTCCGTTGGATATTCTGAAAAGCGGTACCAGAAAGGGTAACATGGAGACCAGACTGTCTGAACTCAGAAAATCATGGTGCATTTTGACTGTTGCTATGCTCGCTGCCTTCATATTCATGGCGGCTAACTTTGTAATACTCGTGGTGTGTTTTCATGGATATTCATCACAGAATTCTGATCTCGTCAAATGTGAAAACTACTTACTTTTCTCGGATATTGTTGATATCACGTACCCGATACTGTCGTTCATGCTAGTCAGCGTTACCATACTTCTGTACGGCTTTACCGAAAACTCTACGGTCGAGCATTCTCTGCCAAATGTCAAAACTTTGGCCTTTTTTCCGTTTTCGAAGGCCTGGACACGGTCACGGACACTAATTCTATTGGTGGTTTGTGTGTACAATTTTGTGATATCAGTCAGCGGTACAATCTACTATGGCGTACACAAAGCCCCCTTGAGGTACTTCATCTTACCGCTTGATCTGACCTCAGGGTTTGTTCTACTCTTAATATCGGATGAAAATGGACCGCTTTCGTTCCGCCATTATGGTTCGAGTACACGTCGTTATGTGGCAACGTGCGTATTTTATTATGCAAGTTTGACCAACTTGACTGAGTTTTTGGCTGACACGGTCTATCTCAGCCTAAAACTGTACAGAATACACACTCCTGCTGAGGATTCCGATACACTTCACGCCATAGAAATTCTGGGCATGACTGCAAAAGTGGTTCTAAGGTGGGTAAACCATGTTATATTTCCTAGAAATTAAAATCAAACGTCCGACGTCCAACGTCCAATCTGTTTGAACACCCCAAGGGGAGAGCAAGAAAGGGGTGTCACCCTTCTCGCATCGAAAATTTTGAGAAATTGATGTGTGAAATGATGCAATCTAAGAAGGGTTTCAATTGATTTTGCACCAAAAATTGAGTAACTCCTTCTTTCTCTCAACATTTTGAGCAACCCCGTCATTCTAGCTTTAATTTTTTTGTGTGACCCTCTCACATTCCTCCGACCCCACAGGCCGTAAATAATGACAGCTCTCTTATTACCATCAGGCTATCTAGTTTCATCGCACGGGACGTCGTTTTTAGAAAGCATTATCAGGTGTACATGTTACCACATCACATTTGCCTGCATTCTATGAATTTGTGTGCGAGCATGTCATTGTGCTTTTGACCGCGCCATTTGTTTTCTGTACATCTCATGGATGTTTACTTCTTCATCTTGTAGGCTTGACTTTACAAAGTTCTTTTGGAGTATGGCTTCCCTCAGTACCACTAGGGCGGAATACGGTGACAAGAAGAAGCTACTCAAAGACATGTGGGACGATTGGCACTCTCATGAACATGAACTTACCTCTATTTGTGCAGAGGATGGTATCAACAGAGAGTATTCAGCACAGGAAGATACCAGCCAAAGTGCAGAAACAATACCATTATTGAATAGCAGCAGCACTAATGGCGAATCTATGCATCACTACAACTCAGTGAGTCACAGAAACGACACGATTCGTCCCGTGTAATGAATGAGAAAGCAAAATGGTACTTGTCTGTATGAATTTGCTGTGGTTAAAAACTATCCTTGTTTTTATTGAATCTAAGATAATTTCTGCATTTTATGCAATCTTCGCAAGAGTTACAAATCAAGCAATAGTGTAGATTAAAATCTTTACTAAATTCTACAGTATTGTGAGATTTTACAACACTGTGCGCTTAAAATACATCAACATGATTTGCGAACCCATTGCAGCGATATCGACAACCTTCTCTGAATCCATCACTGATTCCACGGCTTATTTTCACCATGAGATCTTTCACAAGCTTCGAACACCTTGTGTTTGACTGTCATCCTTCTTTCTAATACATGTACTTCCTTTCCGTTATAGCAGAAAGCTCTCTTTCTTGATGCGCTACAGAAGATTTAGGCCTATTCTATAACACGGATAGAGTTGTCATACCTACAGCATACATTCAATGTTGTCATATAACTTGTATCTCTTCTTCACCGATCGACCGATCGGGTTTATAATGTTCACCCTCAACTTTTTTCAATTCTGTATGTGTGCATGCATGCATGCATGCATGCATGCATGCATGTATGTATGTATGTATGTATGTATGTATGTATGTATGTATGTATGTATGTATGGATGGATGGATGGATGGATGGATGGATGGATGTATGTATGTATGTATGTATGTATGTATGTATGTATGTATGTATGTATGTATGTATGTATGTATGTATGTCTGTCTGTCTGTCTGTCTGTCTGTCTGTCTGTCTCGCTGTCAATTTACTCTGAATACATCCATATGCTATTTGATATGTGCCAGGATTGATTTGGCAGAGATGTTATGAGATATTTTCGGATATGATGCATGAAACTTAAGTAATAGATTTCATTACTTTGTACTTGAAGTAATCTGCTTATAAATATATATATATATATATATATATATATATATATATATATATATATTCATGGATGTAATTGTTTGTTATGGAATACAGAAATTGCTTGACATTTATGTCTTGCTTAGCTAATCCTTGAAACGACCTTACAAAGAAAGAATACCGATAATATTTATCAGTGATGATCTTGATGAACAGGAAGACAACGTCAGTGTAATGCAGTTTTAAAACATGCACTGTGCATGGGGAATTGTAATTCTCACGTCCCCAGTGCGCTGGGAGTGTGAGAACACCAGTGTGAGATCAATTTGTTCTCACACTCTGTATTGTTGCGCGAACGAACACCTCGTATGTGAAACGTATGTTGATTGGTCAATTCTGCTCAGCGCCTAGTCAGTGCCTAGTTCTCTGTACGAATTATTTGACGAATGGAACATCGCGTAATATGTACAACTGGCACTGTAGCAGACAAACGACTGAACTGCAGAGTGAACAGGTTGTTCTAGATTTAAGTACGGTCAGCGTCGGCAACAAAAACACGGAGGATGACCGCTTTTATGTTGTAACGGGAGAATTCAGGCCATTACAAACCTATCGGCTGTTTACGCTCGTCGACATATTTTCTGGAGAAGAACTGACTTGACAGCGATACAGTTAGCGAAAGACTTCGATGAGCGAGCCATCTGCACACGAGGCTGTAGCAGACGACAGCGTTCACGCAATGTCATCAACAGATGGCCACCAGAGCTGTTTCGCAACATTTTCCTCAGATGACCTGGAGAATTTTGTGGCTGACCAACAAAACAAAATTGCCATATCGGTAATATACATGTTAACGTGTTTGATATGTGCATCAATGAAAGGAACTTCATTTTTCTGTGCTGAATGATACAAATGAAACAAGAGCAATCGAGTGCTGGTTTTTGATAGTATAAACCTACCACAATAAAATGCAATTTTCTAAAGATATTGAAGGAACGTGAGAATCTATTGTTCTCACATTCCTGGCAACTGGGAGTGCAGGATCGACAGTGTGGGACAAATCGATCCCACACTCTCAGAAATCGTCCCACACTCTGCAGTAAATATTACACGAGCTCTGATTGGATAATGAACAGCCTGTTTCGTTCCGCGCGCAATATGTTATCTAATGGCACGACGAGTAACACACGGGCCGAAACTACAAAGTAAGCAGGTCAAAGTACAGTGGCAGACGACAGAGTTGTCACGATTTTGGATTATGTTGTACGTGCCCATGTTAATTTAACGCATTTTATGGTCATGTGAGAAAAGGAATCTCACACACCAAGGACCTGGGATCAGATTTCTCACACGAGTTGGGGATATTTTGTCTCACACGAGCCGCAGTGTGAGACAAAATATCCCCAACGAGTGTGAGAAATCTGATTCCAGGTCCTTGGGGGTGTATGATTCTATTAATCGCACAAGTAAGCGCATGGTATAATGTTAATAAACCACACTTTTGGCATTTCCTCAAGAACTTTATTAACCAAAGAAAAGTGGAACTAGATTTAAAACCACAATGTCATCGAAAATGAACAGTATTTCATTTAAGGCGACTGTGCTGTGTAATGTGTCGGTAAATAAACCGGGGTGATAATAGAAACACAAATACTTATCGGCCACTTGGCAAATACTAGATGTATATAAAAGTCATCTTGTGTGTGTAGTAATGAACCATACTAATGGCGCTCGTCAACTTTTGTTATGCCAATCCATATATATATCCCTAATTCGGAATGTTTCTTCAATATGCAAATTAGTGCTTAGCTGAAGTGAAAATGCTAAATGACTTTCAATATTGTTTTAACCTAGTATCATCAATGTACATAGCATGTTTCGCCAAATTTCATGAAGTTCATCAAGGTATATATCCCAAATTAGGAAGTTCATTAAGTATGAAAATTTGGAAATGATTAGGTACAAATGCTTTATGACTTTTAATATTGTTTTAACCTAGTATCTTCAATTTACATAGCAAGTTTCATCAAGTTTGGGCTGGTCAATCAAGACATATAATCCTAATTAGGACAGTTCATTAAATATGCAAATTAGAAACTGGCTGAAGAAAAAATGCTGAAATACTTTCAATAATGTTGTATCATAGTATCTTCAGTGCACATAGTAAGTTTCGTCAACTTTTGTCGGTAAATCAAGATATATAACCCTAAAAAGGAAAGTTCATTAAATATGCAAATTAGGGAGTCGGCTAAAGTAATAACACTTTATGACCCTTAGTAATGTAAAATCATGATAATTTCAATATACATACCAGATTTCGTCAATTTTGATTGAGTCAAACGAGATATATATAGCCCTAACTAGGAAAGTTCATCAAATATGCAAATTAGCAATTAACTTTCATGTTACACCTTTAAGTCTTTTATGGCGGATAGATCCTTGTGTGATCAATATTTGTAGCAAATCTCATCCAATTCTGTGCAGCCTTCTCATTGTACGTCTGTTTTTTCTAAATTGAGCATAGTATATGCAAGCCAAACCAACCAAAAACTAATCTGTTCTTGAAATTCTCAAATAGAATCTATGTACCTGATTTGATCCTGATCTGATAAGCCGATTTGTAGATATCAGGCCCACAGACAGACAGACTGACAAATAGAAAGACATCGCTGATTAGCAGACATTAGCTCTGGCACGTGTGTGTACAAGTGAGCTAGAAATGGGTTTAAAATCACACATATCATATTTAAGGCAAGACCATACAGGGTAATATAAATAAACATGGATAAAACTCACTAAGGTAGGAGAATTAAAGACAAATTTATAATCTTTTGATAATTTCTTGATCAAATGTTCTTGTAGACTGGTCCTGACCTGCCAAAGATTTCTCACACAATGAAAAGCATTGCTATTAAAAGTGATGTGATTAAGTTACGTATTGGCTTATCAATTTACAATAAAGAGAGAAAAGAATGATTTAAAGACTGTAATGTAACAATCAAAACAACTGAGAAGCAATATTGAAACTTGAAAGCTATTGTTGTTACAGTCTGATTTTCAAAATCTTTCCTGGAAACACTATGCATAAGCCTGTATCTGCTTATGATACGGTAAGTTCTCCGTCAAAACTATAGATTCTGTTATCTTGGACATAGTGCTTGACTCCCTCCATCAACTGGCAGCTGTGCTGCAGTGATGAAAGAGGCATCGTCGGATGAAAGGAATGCTATTGCCTTGGCAACCTCATCAACTTGTCCTGGACGACCAAGAGGATGGGTAGTCTTGCAGTGTTCCAAGTACTGGGTGACAGAAATGAGAGATAGATTTGTTAGTGGCTGAATGCAAGCTATACATAATGTGGTCTACAAATTTTTGATTAGAATGGGTATATAATAATTTAAATCCAAGAATGTGAGACAGCGCTTTGAAAGTGAAAATTGCACTTGTTTACTCACAAATCTAAGTATAGAAAGTAATTCGCCAACATTTAGAATTGTGTCATGGAAGTGACACTTTACAGAGATCTAGAACTAAGTGACCTGAGGGCTGATATAGGCCTTCTGTGATGTGTCACACATTGAAAAAGACAAAGCCATCCATTCTTAAATTTCAAAGGCCATGCCACATAAAACCATATCTAAAAGCATAAGAAATACATTTTGTGAGAATATTTTGAGAAAAACAATGTGAAGCTAACATGTCCAACTAGTTACATTGTTATTGATATCTTTGAGTTGAGATTTTACACACTGTTCACAATAGAAGCAATATATATACTGGCAGTGTTGACAGAACAAATTCTAAGCATTTCAACATGCTCCTAGAAGAAAACAAAAAATGTGTAAAATCAGCACAACTAAAATGCCCTAAAGTAGAAGCGGCAATTCTTGGGAACAATCCAGCAAAAGATTTATAAGACAGAAAAATTACAGATATTTAGAGAAATGCCCTCTAAAATGCAAACGAAAAAAAAAATATCACAATTTAAACGATTATATAAACCATGAACCAACTTTTACAAAGAACTAGGTTTTTGTCAGATTTTTGAAAGGAATTAGGAACTGTCCCTCAACCAGACTGGTGAACTCAAACTGTAAGTTTTATATTAAGCTCTAAATGACATCATCAACAAAAAAAGGCGCTTTAGTACTCCTGTATTGCAAATTTCATCTCAGACAAGATGCAGGAATACACTGTTCTTACCTGTTTGAACTGTTCTTCATCCATTCCGCAATATCTGAAAATCTCTGTCACAATGACACCTGGGCTATAAAGGGTTAAGAAAAAGAGCACAGTTTTAAGCTTCCATATGTTTGTTATGTTATAGATGGTTTTAGATGGCTTTTACAGTTTACTGTATGTTAATTACAATGGTATGTAAACTGTGCCTCAGCTTATTTGATAAAAGTTTCCTTCTCGTAGTCCCAGCTAAGTCTTTGTATCTACATAATGTAAGGGTATGAGAAATGTAATCTGGGATGCAAACTGGGACTCCAAGTTTATAAAACATGCAGACTGGGACTGGTCCCAGACCACAGACAATGTACATCTTGGAAATTCTCGGACCGGTCCCATATGGCAAAATAAAGCACTTTCTGGGACCGGTCCTAGATGGCTAAAACACATTCTAGGACCAGTCCCAGACTGCAGTTTTTGTTAACTACAAATTTTTATTTCTATTTCTATAGAAACAATGTTCAAAGAAACAATGTTCACGATACAAACTTAAAACTTGTGTGCCTACGAAATGTGTCAGTACTTATGTGAATGGGCCTCAGACTTATGTCTAAGTCATGCCACAGTACGTATTTGGCAGGACAGGTTTGATGAAATTTCAAGAGAGTACTTTGATCAGGTGCCAGAAAACTAGCAATATCAAGAAACTGTGACCAGAATATTTTTACTCTGATGTATTACAAGGTATTACAAATTAAAATTTTGATTGGTAAATTTCTTTGCAAAAGCCCTACAGCTACAATACTATGCAAACATGTTCCTTACTGTCCACTATCGTTCCTCTATCAAAGCTTCAACTGTCCTCTCTACTCTACAAAACTCCATGGGTTATCAGCAAATGATTGTTCTCCCCTGGGAACATCGTGGAAAATAAATGAATATTTATTCCCCCAGCTCACATGTTCTGCTTATCTATTGAGCACAACAATAATTTTTCCCTGCCTGCAGATGATAAATAATTAAGTGCCTGCCAACTTACCATCCAATGGAACAAGAAAAACACTGATTATATTCCTGTATAAATGCTGATGAAAATATTTTTGTGCGCACTGCTCATTTAGTTGTCTCTGTTTGACATTTATGTATATTGACTTTTACATATGTCTCAAAATGATATGTGACATACTGGTACATTAGAACATTAAAAAGTTAATCAAGGCTTCGCTGGCCATGGAATAAAGAAACATTACGTACTTGACAGAATTCACTCGGACCTGTTTTGAGGCGAGTTCTGCAATGAAACCGACATCATAATATCAGAGATGAGGGAACAATTACTTGGTTTTGTGCAATAATACATTAACGTTTTTCAATTTCTGTTCATACTCAATTTTGAAATTTTTATTCGATACCATCTAAAATCAAGAATTAAAAACTGTTGTCAACTTGAATTGATAACAGCCATCTAATGTCTGATCTCTTTGAAAAATTAACTTGCCCATTTAATTGGCTCTCAAACTGTCAAAAGGGGTCCATACATAAGCTCTTGAGTTGGACAGAATTATGAAATTTTAATACCACTTTTTTTACAAATCAGCCGTCACAATTTGATGAGCTTTGCTTGTAGCCAAGTCATATTTGCATTTTGTTAAGAAAACTTTGCAACTTCGGTTACTGATAGTTCATTTAGTTATTTACTTACTTATATCAGTTTCTGAACATGCATGTGTCAGTGTCAGTTTAACAATGTCATTTTCTGAAGGAGAGTACATGTAAATGTAGTGAACTCACCAATTGCTATATAGTTACTGAATTGGTCTACTCACCAATTGCTATACAGTTACTGAATTGGTCTACTCACCAACTGCTATACAGTTACTGAATTGGTCTACTAACCAATTGCCATACGGTTACCGCATTGTCTACTCACCAATTGCTATACAGTTACTGAATTGGTCGACTCACCGATTGCTATACAGTTGGTGAACTGGTCTACTGCGGCCTTTGACATGGTGTAAACCAATACACCAGGAAACTGGAATAGAACATTTGCATGAAAAAGTTAACGGTTAAAACTACAGTAACATCAATATGAAAATGTCATGTAGTCTCCTCGAATAAGGGTTAAAGAGGCTATCTTATAGTTTGTTTATCAGTTTTATCTTGAAGCAAAACTGATAATATTAAAGGACTGCACCGTTGTTCACAACATTTGTGCACTGACAAAAAAGCTTGTTATCGGTCAACCACCTGTTAATCGACCAACTTGGTAACACTTCAGACAAACGTTACCTGGATAAGATTGAAATTGCTGTCTATGCTTGTGTATATTCTACAAAAACTTTAGAAGCTAAGATGGTGTTGTCTGCAACCATGACAAGTGATCAAAATTCTCAATTTTACAGTCTAAAATTGATGTACGACGTATATGTTACAAAATTTGTACTAACTGGCCATATTTGGGTGCCCAATGTATAAAATTCATTTCCCTCTGGGCCTTTCAATCTTCCCAACAGTCAGCCTTGGCCTACAGCCTCATGATGTACTGTTTTAGGGTAACTATCATGGCCAGTTACTGTGCATACCAGTATGTATACAATAATAAGGATTGGGGACTCAGGGATCCCCTTTCAGTTTAGTAGGAAATGAATGACTAAACTCACCGATCGTAAACCATTTACACTGGATACATTGACGATAGAACCTTAGAACAAAAGATCATCTATTTGTTAATTCGAACGTCTGTAATTATCATTGAAATTGGACAAATGCAAAGCCTTCTATGTTCCAAATCATTACTATATGTATGTGTACGGATAATTCTATCATACTTTCACATAAAACAACCACATCCTTCACTTGCCATGTTTATATGGCACAAAACAGCGTTATTGGCTGCGTGAACAAGATTTGCGACATCATAAAATTTTGAATAAAAATGTACTAACCTTTGGTCTTTATAAGATGAGGTACAGCTAGCATTGTAATGTGGAACATAGATCTCACATTGATGTTCATAATAGTGTCAAACTGCTCCAGGGATGTTGTTTCTATGCTTCCTTTCTCAAAGATGCCAGCGTTATTGATCTTGAAGGAAAAAAGTATTACAGACTTAAGTAACACATTGTTTCTGGTCGTAAATCATTAAGGTAGAACGCACCTCGGGGACAGACATTCGGACTCAAAAACTTTTACAATTAACTTCTGATATACCACATGTGGGGGTTCATTTTAAAGCGCTTGGTGAAAGAAAACTTTTCACCGGCTTAGTTTTTCGAAAATCGAATTTTTTTTCTCCATAGAGTTAACACAGGGATGGCGGCCATTTTGAATTTCTAATATCGGTAAATCTTGGGTAATTTGTTTCTCTAGTACCAAAATTTGCACGGTGATCCCCTATTTTTATTCTTGATTTGGATAGAGAATGATTGAAAGATTCCTTAAGGAAAGTTAGAGCAAAAGTTTAAGTCTTTCACTTTCGAGGTGCATACTACCTTAATACGTTTGATTCCACAAACTTTGTCGTGTTCAACCGTTGTACAGTATCTAACAGGTATCTTATCCCCTAGCCAAAGCAAAGAGAGGTTAACAGAGTCGGTATCACCATGTGAAAGGGTTTGAAGTACTCACATCGCAAATTCGACATTGCTGAAAGAAAACAATAATGGTAAATATCCTGTAAATATCCTCATAAGAAACTAAATGTTTCCATAATTCTTATAAGAAAATAAGTTAGGTATTTTTTCTTTTGTTTCTTATAATTTTGCCAGTCAAACTGGTTTCACTACAAATACTACACGAATCTTATGAGATTATCATAAGTATCTTATAAGGTGATTTCGTATGGGAGAAACGTCATCACCAAAGCCTTAAAATTCAATACATTGTAGATGCTGAGAAAACATTTGATTAATGAACACGATTGGAAGTAATTTGAGATAATTGGATCTTTATATTTTTCAAATTTCTCAAAAATGTCAGGTGCACTATAGCTGAATGTTGCAATATTGCAAATTACTCATAAAACAAGTGTGTAACTTAAAAAGAACAGAAGATTAGTTTACATTGCAGATTAGGCCGACATTACTTCACCATCCAATTATCCAAAATTAGTTCCATCGTGTCAATGTATTTCCATGATCTTTTGTTTGAGTTGAGGACAAAATGTTTGTACATGTGAAATACATGTGGGTGATATGTATACAAAAAGAGTAGCATTAAAATTGCGGGAAATTACAGACTTGTTTTGCACATACCAGGGGATTCCTTACATATGTAATTTGCTGTCCCAGACACAAATGCTGGAAGCAAAATGTAGGTGACCATATCATTGTTCTACAATATTGAATAATATCAATGATGATCTCACCAGGGAATCTAGGCGACCATAATATTCGATAGTTTTCTCCACTGCAGCTTTGCAGTCCTCTTCTTTGGAAAGATCCCCTTGTATCAGTAGGATCTGTAAGTAAACCAAACTCATAGTAGCTAATACAATGACTGGAGACACAAACTGATAATGCTGAAACTGATAGTCTATTAATGTATGCTGATTTTTTGTAAGACTGACATTACCTTGTCCTTTGGTAGTCCATTAGCTTCACACTGTTTACCAGTTTTCTCCAAGTTTTCTTTATTTCGTCCGCACAATGCAAGGTAGCAACCTAGTGATGCAAAGTGCGTGGCAGTTCCAGCACCTATACCAGAACTTGCACCTGAAAAATGAACATATTACACAAGATGATTCGGAGAAAATCTTGCAAAATGTGCTCAGAAAGTGTTCAAATTTGTTTAGTGCTTGCGAGTGCTGATTCTATTCTGTAGGAGAGTACCACTAGAACAATGTAATAGATTACAGTGCCTCGATCCACTTACTCAAGAGCTGGTACTCAGAACGGCACTCACTATCAAGACATTGAAAGATTGACAACAAAGTGCAAAATTGGACATGTTTGATGTTGTTCATCTTTCAGAATAGAGCATGTAATCATCACGATATTATCGACATGATCGATCCATGGTGAGTGTGACTCCCGCCATACTCGTAGGGGAAGCACATCATACGACCAACCACCTGTTTTCAACTTCTGATGTATTCGTTCGATCGTACCGAAACGTACGGAAAAGGTCGATCACGTTAAGAAGAGAGGTTTAGTGTATTGAATTTTACTTCTAAACGTGTTGCTGAGATCTTGTGTTTCTACTGGAGTTGGAAACACTCCTGTCTGTGGTTGGGGTCACAGGTGCCTGAAATTGCCAGTGTGGTATACACAGAGAGCAGGGCCCTTCCACACATAGCAATTCCAGACACCTGTGGGAGGGGGTACGCTGCGTCTAAGCTTGCTCTCCGTGGCAGGGCTGTGTTACCGGCTATAGGCTGTGGTGGGAGGCCTATAGCCGGTAACGGTACCTCATAAGATGGCTTTCGCTACTGAGTACTGCATACAAAATGTTGAATATATGACTTACTTTGTAATTTTTATATTGGACAACAATGTATATTTCATTTTAGTGGATGATGCGATTTTTGCGCACGGTAATCGAAATACAGTCAACCCCCACAGCAATTGCATTTAACGTGCCCTTATTTTAATTATCTACGGCCCCTTATGATGTCGCTTGAAGGATGTGTTGTTTCCATGGCCATACTTGTTAATCATTTTCCTGTTAAAGGTATACTGTCACCTGGTCCAATTTTGCTACAGTTACCTTGGAAAGAGAAAATCTAACCAATCAGAAATTTTAAGCGGGTGACCGCTTTTTAGAAACAGCGCCCTCACATGGGCATTTAGAATACAAAGGAACGCCCCTTTGACCATATATGGGCATATTTAGATTACAGGTGACTGTATACCGTTAATACTAGCGAAGTTAACAAAAGGTGAAAACTGCGACCAAATCTAATGAGTAGCCGCGGGGGTCAATTTTACTGGCCGTCGGTTACAAATAAGCCTGCAGTGCCATGGACGGAACGACAGCGTTGTCAGTAAATATGGGTCTTATGAATCAGTGGCGTAGATCTCCCATTCGCACTTCGGTAATGACCTTGTCGTCTTGTCAATCGCTAAAATTAGGATAAGTTTTTAAAATGTGAACATTGACTGCACTCAGTGCGATGTTTATTCCATTATTTGTTTTACTACAAGAGACACCGAATTGCAGATAAAGAAACAACTTGTTGACCGTAAAAAAAAAACGAGTAAAAAGAAGTACAATTTCATCATCAGATTGATAAGGAATCAGCAAAAATCATATAGCCTAAGAATATATCGGGCCCGATACGCATGCCAACAGAACGCAGGCATTTGGAATTCTCAGTACAAACACTTCTTGACTTTGGTGGACCCAGGGTGATAGAGGGACCGTTGGTGGAAAGAAGAGGAGCATGTCGGGATGAGCGATATCTTGCGAGAAAAAAAAACGCTCATGAGGGTGGACGGAGTAGTGGCAACAGAGAGATTGAAGTAAATTGCTTTCTGGCGTGTGTCGTTCAGAAGGTTCCGTCCTTGTACCCGAATCCACTGAGCCAACGCTATATGGGCCATAGGTGGAGGTAAGCGAAACTGTGTTCTAACATACACAAACAAAACGGCCCTTTTCAGGGCCACCACATTCTCCAAAAAGAGAACCACCGAAATCGGTAGCAATTCTGTATTGTTTTTGTCAATGTTGATTCTTTTTTTCGTTTTTTCCTATGATTGTACGTCTACGTATACAAATAACCATTCATGCGCTCTTATCCTCCGGATCTGCATTGAGGTAGATATGCGAAGAAGAACATATTGACTCGGTAAACTGTGATATTTACTCAACTAATGTTTACTCACGTGACTCAGTATGAGTGACAGCAGTTTGAATTCATTAAAACTGCCGAAGTGCCATTCCTTTGTTGGCTCGTGCATAGACCCCTTTTCTCGAGGGCCTATGGCCCATGGAGGTACATGAGGGAAAATGCCAAGAGGGTTTGACCGGTTAAGAAGGGCTTGATTACGCAGTTCATGCAGTTTCTGCGTAGTGAAGCGTCATTACGTATTCATGGTGACCCCTGGCCAGCTGTCAATATCTTTGGGGGCTTTTGTCTTTTGGCCTGCTTTGCATATGCGTCGTTGGACACGACCTGCCAATCACCCACGTAGTCAATTAAACTATTAATTGACTGTTTACCGACCCAATTAACACTATCCAGCAGTATCAGTCATATTTTAATCGCGTGGCCCGGGCGGGCACAACGTAGGAACGCGTGTATTTCTATGTGTACGTTTCACTTGTGGTGTTGTTTGTACCATCGTGCGTTTGAAGTCCTTGTTTCACCTACAGCATTACCTTCAAGGGCTTAAGGTGACAGGCTTACTATAAATGTTCAGTATCATTACACCGAGTTCTGCCCACGGTGAAAACCACCTGTTTTGCCTACTAATTACTGCCCGTCGCTGCGCGTCCTGAATGTAGCCTATCTATAGCTACAGTAATCACATAAATCATTTATCAGTTTTGATATATACTCCTAAATTGTAAGTTTGATCAAAATCGAGACCACATTC
>LD357725.1:0-23484 GCA_001465055.1 Ptychodera flava
CACAATTACAGAAATTCATTAAATATGCAAATGAGAATCAATAAAGCAAAACCTAAAAAACCTTCAGCATAGTTACGTTTCAGGGTAATGAAAATATGTGCAAGGTCACATCAAATTTGGTTCAGGACTTCTTGAGCTGTGAAATAATTACGAAATTCATTAAAATATGCTAATAAGCAATTGATTAGAAGCCACATCTACTAAAATCTAATCCGTCTACGGACGAACAGACGGATAGATGGACCAGAGGGACACACAGTGCCATTGCGGCGACATGGGACACCTTTTGCCCTTTGCGCCAGGATGTCCAATAAAATACCATTGTGTAAAGACAAAATCGACAAAGACCAGTTAACATCATGATATAATATGATGCACCAAAACAATTAAAATACAACTTCAAGCAGTAACAAAATACTTGAAGGTCTGGTTGTATACGTGGAATAGTTTATCTACAAGCGGGTGTTACGATTCGTCGAAATGAGGGATACAATGATTATTGCATGGTATCATCTATATATATGTGTGTGTGTGTGTGCGTTGCATACTCAAAAGGTGCTAATAACCAGCGATCGCTCACAGTGTTAGGACTGGAACTTATTTTCATAAAAGAGTTTAGTTTAGTTACTTTAGTGAAGATAGAACATTGGAGATCAGAACATTGCATGACTGAGAAAACATGTGTTAGATTAATCTACTTTACAAGTGGATATTCGAGTGAATAATATTGACCTAACCTAAACAATCATACAAAATCCATTCCTTACAGACTTACTATTAACGTTTGTTAATTTTGTCGCACTGGCATTTCCAAAATCAATTTGAATAGTTTCTGAAGTCCAGTTAGTTCATTCCACTGATATTGTCGTCAACCCCTGTGAATCAGTAGTTGCTAATATGTACTGAATGTCTCATCAATATATGTTTAATGATCAGTCAAACAGGTATTTATTGGGGTGCTTTCCCAGCCCCGAGCCCTATAGCTGACGTCTTACGGCTGTCGCCGGGTAATTAATAAATTTGGAGCATGGTTTGCAGCCTCCGCAAATATTCGTTGAGATGATTCTTTCATCATGTGTAAGTAATGCCTACCTTCCAATGTTGCAGGGAAAGTCTTTGTCGTGTAGACGAGGTGCCAATCTTTTTCTGCAATCGTGCATCGGGAGTTGGCCGTAGAATAGTCAAGTAACTGCTGTTATCGTTGGAATCTGGATTTACAGATGCAAATGTACCCCTATTGATCATCAAATATTAGAGAGCATTTGTGAGTGGTAGACCGACCATAATATCCTTATGTCGCAGCATCATAGACCCATTTACAGCACGATTGAAAATATTATTGTAACTTATATTAAATTGGTCTAGGTCTGCTGTTTTGCTATAATTATATTGGAAATAGTCGATTTCTCGAAGAAGGTACGTTCATTTCGTATATTATAGACATCTAACTCACGATCGTCGAGCGACAAAAGCCTGCATTTATATTCTTTATATAAATTCAACAAAATATTTGGAAACAACGATTTCTCTAGACGCGGCCAGTATAATTATAGATAGATAACGATAACATGATTAACATACGGATAGCATACGGATAACATACATGCGGACTTGATGGCTTGGGTATTGAATATTTTATGACATGCAAGTTCGGCGAAATTCTACACCACAATATGTACATTGCACTTGTGCGTTGAAGTGTATGAGTAGATCTCAATGAAAGCGAGTGGATCAATATATTTGTTTTCAAGCACTTCTTGGCTTATAAAGCAGTAACCACTCTGCAGGTCTTCCGCTAACCGTATACTCTTCATGGTATTTCATTATAGGAGTATGGTAACATATCGTATCCGTGCCATTTCTAGGACTTGAAAAGAAGAAACCAAACGCGAGTACACATGTCATCCAAACTGTTTTGATTCCTTAAACCACGGTCACGTTGTACGGTCACTTGCAAAGAGCAAGTTACCAGTTTATAGTTTCAAAAACTGTTAACCGGTTAACAGTTTGGAACAACTTATATTGGGACATTTGAAAATGCCGCCAACGCATGCACACTGAACATGTAAAGTAGATGGCAGTGTCATCATGTTCTTGACATAGTCTATGTAAAAAAAATCTCAACATATTTCCTTAAAATTTGAATTCTTCTATAAGCATTTGGACATTTAGTCTTATACACACTTCTTTACACAAATATATACGGTACATACATCCATACACATATACAAACGCACGCAGCAAGTGCGCAGACATACATACATATATACATACATACATACATACATACATACATACATACATACATAGATACATAGATACATACATACATAGATACATAGATACATAGATACATACATACATACATACATACATACACATAGTAAACCTAAATACCCATGTTAATAATGTTACGTGCAGAGGATACGAACAAAAGGGTGAACTCAGCAGTTTACGTTTAAACAAAAATTATTACGAAAATAAAACTAATCGCTAAGTCAGGGATAAAATACAAGCTTTAAAAGTGTACAGACCTCAGCTGGGACGGCAAAGCTCCAGTCTCAGAGTTGTAACAGTCAGTCGGATGAATGAACAGTCCTTGCAGGCTTGAAGCTGCACAAAGTCCACAGTATAAATCCAGCGTTGGCAGTGAAGGTCTTGAAAAGTCTTGAGAATGACTACTGCTGGAGTTTAGTAACACACAAGAGACACGATCCCCAAAGTCTGACTGCAAGCCTGCTGTCCCAGTATTTATACTCATGTGTTTACATAAGCATATAAGAACAATCTAGAACTTTTATTGACATGCTAATTACTGTTCTAAAATTATCTCTCTTACACAACTAATCAACTTTCCAGAACATTCCAAACATGACTAATTGAATTCAAGGTTGTGAGGTCATTAAGGGCAGTGACCTTGAGAATGTTCTAGACTAATTGAACTCAGGTCATGATGAGTGTGGGGGAAATGACCTACATAACAATAACAATGCGATATCATTATGCAATAATACCTGATATCCTTTGGTGTAGTAGAATAGCTATTTCGGTATTTCCGTAATTCTGCTTGGCTGGAAGAATGCTCCAAAACCATGATTATTCTTGCTTTCTGTTGAAATATTTAATTTTTCATATCTGAGTCATTAGAAAGTGTTAAATGAAATCTACACACACGCAAGCTTTTTTTAAAACAAGATTTCATCCTGGATAAGAGAATATGTGCATTAAAACACGGGAATGAATGTATGTATCCTCTAACCTTTCCAATGTGTTTTTCAAATGCAACTCTCCTAGTCATCGATAGCGGCCTGTCCATCGAAGTCGAGTAGTTGCAAAAATCAAATTTCCCAACTGCAGTAAAATACTGCTTTGAGGGTAGTTTATCAACCGAAATATCCTCCCCATGTTTTACATTATGGTTATTTACATCAAGTTATTCCAGATAACCTTTGCTTGGCGTAAAATAAATTGACTAATGTAACCTATAGTGTTCAAATATTTTACCTCCAGCATATTGAATTCATCCTCTTTCACGACTGAGGGCAAATATACTTGAGCCGAACGAATCTTAGTTTTAGACTTAAATTAACAAAAAACGAAATAACCACTATAAAGTGTCCTTACAGCTATCATGGCTTTTAAGCCAATTTAACTAGATTGAAGGGTTTGAGCATTTATAATAATTTAAACTTTTTTCGACATAAACAATAGTCAGAGCATTTGTAATAATTTGAACATTTTCCGACATAAACAATAGTCAAAGTTAGTTTTGGGTAGATTAAGAACCACGAGCATGTGAAACGAACTTGCGGGCACGAGATACTTTTTTGAGAGCAAAACGTATACGTATATTGTCAAAGACCTATCTTGTAGAACGAGAACACAAATTAGGGTTTTGCCTGTAGAGTTCAAGCAAGCAAGCAATAATGGTTGACTGATAACTGTATATAGAAAGAAGCTCTGGACTACGAAGACGTTATTAAACATAGAGAGTTTTTGATTATTTTTGCAATGGAGTATGGTGATTATATTTATGAATGAAATATACCGATAATAGTTTGGGTTTTGTCAGTTGGCAGGGATGTTATTATAGCGCTTGCTGGTCATATACTCTGTCGAAATTATTGACTAACCTGGTGTAAAAAACCACAATGATTACTAGAAAACAAGTTGTAATATCTTTTTTTCAATTTGATGTGACCATTTGCTGTAAGATGGGGTTCTGTGTTATCTAAACATTTTAAAACATGTAATGGTGTAAGACAAGGAGGCATACTTTCTCCACGTCTTTTTTCAGTTTATGTTGATAAACTTAGTCATTTACTTGTTAAGCAAAATATCGGCTGCTTCCTCGGTGGAAAGTGCATGAATCACCTGTTATATGCTGATGACATAGTACTGATTTGTCCTAGTGTAACGGGTATTAACAACCTCTTGAATATTTGTACTCAATATGCTAATGACCATGATATTGTCTTTAATGCTTTGAAATCTAAGTGTCTTGCCATTTTGCCTAATATGCTTAATATTTGTAAGATTCCGCATGTGTACTTGTATGACAAAGAGCTTTCTTTTGTAGATAAGCATTCTTATCTTGGTGTCATTTTCAACAGCAATGGCGATGATAATGATGATATTAAGCGTCAAATGAGGTTGTTTTATGCCAGAGCTAACATGTTAATCCGTGAGTTTTGGAACTGTTCGTACGCTGTCAAAACGAGACTTTTTATAATATATTGTACTTCTATGTACTGCTCACATCTTTGGAGTAAGTTCACAAATCAGTGTATCAATAATGTTCGCGTTGCTTATAACAACGGTTTTAGAATCTTGTTTGGTATTGACAGAAGATTAAGTATCTTGAACACTTTTGTTCACAGCAACATTTTGACTTTCGAAAGTAAACAGCGCACTTTACGCTCGAAATTTTATATGAGGCTGATGAATAGTGAAAATTCTCTTATTAGTGCTGCTATCAATACATATATTATGTGTGGTAGCCTGTTCTGGAAAAGACTGTTTTCCGACTGCTTTTAAAGTTTTCTCTGTCTGTCAGTTTTAATTTCCTTCATGATTTAGTGTTTTTATAGTTTTTTTTTATAGTTTATCAGTCCCCCTTTTTTCTGTATGTTTTTTGGTGGATGAGCTGGTTCTCGAAATAAATAAATAAATAAATAAAATAAATATGTCCCAAAGGACAAACATGACGTTTGGAATCACAAGAGTGGTTACATATAAATCAAGAGGTACAAACTAAACGAATCAAAGATTGTTACACTCGCTTATTCAATGTATCCCTCCCAAACCACCATTAAAACATGTCTCCTCACCATAGAATTACTATAATAGTGCCACATTAGAGTTAATCAAAGGGATATGATTTTGATGAAATTGTTTACCATTCAATCGTTATTGTGCAAATGGCATTTCTTTGCTATCAATATACGTGTCAATATATTTGACAGAGTTTGATCGCTAAGTGCTATCCAGAAATATCAAATTAAATATGTTTATCCATACACACTAGAGGGCCCCCTCTACTGTTTACGATTAACCTCTCAATCGTCTACTTATACAGACATTTCAAAATATAGAAATTTGAAACTAAACAAATAATTGGAGTTGAATCACACAATGGTTTTAGGGTGGCAAATATATATAGGGTTAATGTGGCGATATCTTGAATAGTATTTTGATGAATTAGGAAAATCCAACAATATCCTATGTATCAAGTGATACTTGAAGTTAAACAATCCATTATCAAGTCATACAAAGTTGAACAATTACAAGATCGATGAATTTAAAAGGCAAGAAAAAAGTTACAAGAGCTCATCTTGACACAGCTCATAAGTAGAGTGTATACTCTCCAAGGATGCTACAAAAGCCAAATTCATACCGTTCGTGCGAAATCAGCCGTAATCGACAGAATTAACTTATATTAATAAAAGTAGAAAGCTGACATTTCATTCCAGTGATGGATGTGTTGTATTTTGGTATCACTTCTTCATATTTTACATGAAAAAGTTAAAAACACTCCAACCCAAGTGACACAATTTGTGTACATAAAAATTGATTTGAAACATAAGCAAATATTGTATTGGTAAATTAATACCCGATGATATGAAGTTGAAACGATAGTGAGAAGTGGAGTATTGAATTAATAGCTATGACAAAAGTCAATCAAATGTACGAGAACAAAACAGAAAACTATGTGGGCTGTGTATTGCTTATCAGAAATTACAACTCATCAAGCAAAACATAGTTATTTGGTGAGCTAAAGATACTATCTCGTGTGCTCCCAAACAACTTTGCGCTAACGAGATATTATCTTATGTGCACAATTAAGTTTTTTAACGTGTTCCATCTTGCAAGCACAAGATAGTCTCTCTTTGGCACAAAATAGTTTATTGTCCTCACAAGAAGTATATTGTGCGCACGAGAAACTTATCTCCTACGCACGAAACACGAAGTTTATCGTGTGAAAATGATATGATTTCGTGAGTACACGAAACTGTCTTGTGCGCACAAGATACCATATTGTGAGGAACGAAAATGATGCATAGTTTGTTGTACACATAAGATAGATCTTGAGAGCAAAATATTGTTTCTTGTACAAGATTTTTAATGCTCTCGACAAACTATCTTATGCGCACGACATATTTTGTTTTATCTCGCTGCAGCTATCGAACAACTTCCTAACTGGTTTTCATTGTTTTTCCTTGTGTCTTGAGCATGTCATAATCTTGTACCAGATCGACACAGCATATTTCTAGAAGACATTTTGCAAGAATGTTTTTCCCGTTCTTCGCAAAGGCATCGAGTTCTTTCTGACTGACCCCTCTTACCTGTATGACCCATTCTCTGCTGGCACGCTGTGCGATAGCCTGGTAAGATTTAGCCATCTTAGCTGTAAAAAGGTTAGAAGAAGTAATAATTTAACAGCATATATGTCATTTAACATGGATATAGCATTTTATTCGGTATACTGATAGTGTAAAGGTTGTCATACGGTTAACCAATGCCATATTCATGAATCAATCAATCAGTCAGTCAGTCAGTCGGGCAGTCAGTCAGTCATGACAGTCAGTCAGTCGGTCAATTAGTCAATCATTCAAGCAACGGTTGGACGAATAAAGAATGAGTGTATGAACATGATGTGCATTCCTCATACAAATGAACACGTGCTGACTTACAAATACACGTGCTTACAAATACACATGATTTACAAGTACACGTGTTAACAGGCGTAGGGAACACACCTCCTATAACGTAAGTTTTCGACTCAACAAAAATGAGTTTCTGATAAGGTCTGACCTACCGATTAACATATTCCTAAATAAGATAGGAATAAAAATCATGAAGACAGCAAATAGAATCTCCGTCATTATTGGCCTTCTGCTCAACCTTATTTCATCATCCTGTAAAAATCGAGAAATTTTCGAATCGTGACACAGCTGAGGGTGTTGTTGTAATGTTGTAGTTTGGCTACAATACCTGAAAATTACATTTTAGCTTTTCAGCTTTTTAGTTCCCGTTTTAAGCCTGTGTCTGCCTGTCTGTCTGCATCTACGAGCGTTAGTATGTGTCACTCTTGAGGGTCGACATCCGAGTCACGGGAGGAGCAAATTAGGTTTAGAAGGTGTGCAGGTATTTTTTTGTTGAAATGGGTAGAACCGCTTTGAATTTGGTGTCAGGGGCTCTCTCGATCATGAAACTATCTCGGGTAAAAGCTATCAAATGATGATTCATAAGTGCGCTGACTATTTTATCGCACACTAGGAGCACCCGAGGTCCGAGTTTTAAAGCATTACCTGGATGTATATACGGAACTCATTGAAAAGTGCTCCTTGGTCTATTGCCGAACGAAAGTTGAACCGGGATAGCAGAGTTTAATGACAGCTATCTTTTGAAACGGAATCATATTAAATAATTCAAATCTTTTATGACGTTTGAATCTATCAACTTCGACTTTGAACGCAGGGACTTTGTGGTGGAGGGGTTGTGGATGTATCAACCCTCTTTTTCCTTCGAAGTTAAATAAAGTGCAATGGCCAAATGTTTGTCACAAACATGAATAATATTTATATACTCACTTCCCCACTGATAAGAATCTAGAATAAAAAAATACAATTATAAAATAAATCAATAACAAAATAAATAAATTATAAAAAAATCATTAATTAATTTAAAACTAATTACATAATTTAAAACTTAAGTTTACTTTCTACGAAATATTAAAACCGTCAAGGTTTCTCATAGTTTTACCTTTCTTTGGTATGATGACATTTAAATTTTGTATTGGTGTTATGAGACACCATTTTCACCGGAGCTATGTCAAGAATTTGTCTGTTATTATGGCTTCCCATATCAACGCGGAGGTGAAAAGTCCTTTGATTATAGTCCTTTCTAAACGAGGTGAAAAAGTTGTGTTCCTTCGAAAGAGCTGATTCAATGGTGAAAATTTTACATCGGGATTCCTAAGGGCGCTCATGTCGTATCGGTTTATTTGACACGATTCCATGGTATATGATCGTCAACACATTCATTTCATCTGCCTTGAAAATGACTTGCTATGTGCCATTTTCATTGAATATATTTGTTGTTTCTTCATGTTTGATAATAGCATAGGATGCTTACCGCAAATTCATCGAAGGTCATGTGAAACAGATACATCCAACTGCCGTGAAATGTATCAAATGAGTAAATACCATCCATGTCCTTATATGGAAAAAAGAACACTGTAAACAGGAAGAGGCAAAATGAGAGACATCTTGAATCTATCGGCATCATCAACAGCACAGACTTTGTATCGACAACTTACCTTTTCAGCATGGAAATATAATACTAGTAGTTGATCCCAAATCGCCATTTTATGCATTTCTGCCTCAATCCTATTATAGTGGATAGTGAAAATGTTTTTTCGTACTTTTCACAAGACTTTGTGCAAGAATAAACCTAATTTGATGGCTGAGACAAAGTGCTTGGCATTGCTAAGCTGAGACCGAGTTAAACACAACAGCAGCAGCAGCAACAGCAACAGCAGCAGAAGCAGCAGCAGCAGCAGCAGCAGCAGCAGCAGCAACAACAACAACAACAACAACAACAACAACAACAACAACAACAACAACAACAACAACAACAACAACAAAACGCAATCACATATATTTACCGGGGCAGAGGATTGTGATGATTGTAATCCAAAGCAGACTAAACGGCAGAACGTCTGTGTTGGTCATCTTATGGATCGTGACAATAAATTGTCCAAGACCCTCTATTCCTCTGCAACATAAATCATAACAGTTCAGCTGCGTACTTGCCCTACATATCTCAGCATATTGGAGTACACGGCGCATTTGAAATCTTAAACAGCACAAGGAGGGGCAACTTTAAAACGGTTCTCGCATTACTGATTGTTTTAAATTGACTATTTACGTGATTGTAGTCCTTTGTTGTCCTTTTAAAGTTCTGCACAGTTGACCATTTTTTACCTCGGAAAATTCCATGTTGGAGGCTCATATTTGTTGCAAAATGTTGTTTTACGAAGAAACAAACATGATTAGTGATGTTATAGCCACATAAAACTGCTAATTTTTGTTCAAACGTGTTGCCCTTCCGAGCTCGTTTGTTGACGTCTGGCATGCTCAGCGTGCTGGGGAGAACGCAGATATGGTGATGCGGCGATCACGCGAGTTATACAAGTTCACGTTTATTGCGGGATCAAAACAACATTGCGTCGTGGATTGCCAGACATCTGGCTATGCAACGTGCTCGGACAATGGACTACGACGTAAGTACCGGGCATAAGTAATGAATATTTATTTTGAAATTGCTGTAAATGGCTCGCGCAGGTGCAGAAGAATGCCTACGTTGCAATCCGCGTGTCAACAGAGTTTGTATTTCTGTCCCGACAAAATTTGAAATTTTCGTTGTAAAATCACATGTTATTTAATTGTAGGGCACGTAATATTTCCGAATAATATGCGATTCTCTGTTATTTGACAGGCTATTCAACATGAGCCAGTGATCATAAACTAACGGAAAAATTACCAGAAGATACAGCTAATAGAACTTTAATCAATTTGCTCAGAGATAAAGCTGATAGAAACTCGTCCCTTTAACATCTAACTGTAATATGAGAACAAGTAAGAAATTACCAAATGATGTTATCTTCCTCAACTTATGAACTATAACAAAAAATTTTGGCATCTGGGCTCTATAAACCTTTCGGAAAATTATCAAACTACAATTTACAAGTCGATTACTCAGAGCAAAAGGGCTTTGTATTGGTCAGTACTGGAGATATCCCATGATCACTATGATTTGTTCCCTTAAGAATTGGAGATCCCACAGTGAATATTGATATATCTCCCATTTGCAGGCAAATTTCTGAACAAGTTTTGTTAATTCTGAAAACGTACTCTTAAGCACACCATTGCCTCTCTTTTCGTTATGTAGAACATGTTTGAGTGACAGAAGATATTGAGAGAACATGTGGCGTTTATGTAAAATTTGCCTACTAGTGTGTAAGAATGGTGTAAGGAAAAATTCGGAAACTTGTTGCATCTGTTTTGTTAAACTAAGAGATGTTATTTAATATTGTCCAATGAATATGGCAGAAAATATTTACATTTTCCAAATATTCACAAACTGTCCTGTGTTATGTTCACAGGGGGAATAAAAAAGTCCCCTGGGGTGGGGAGGGAGGGTTTTTTGGTGCAACGGTTTACCTTATTTGATTTTGTTAATTTTGACTGTGATATTTCAAATAAAGAGTTCAACTCCAAACCGTCCGACTGCTTTCTTTATTACTACAAGTCCATATCTCCTCTCAAATCTGTGTATACATCGCTGTAATTGCTCCGCAATCATTTCCAACTTGCTAATCCGCTGTCCGTATCAGCGGATTAATTGATTAAGTCAACACCACAGCCGTCACATGCGTAGTAAAATAAGAATTCGCTTTTTTTAAAAAAATCTCCGGATTTGCAAAATTTTTGCAGCGCGCGCACTACTCACTGACAGGTTCTGGGGCCCCGTTGTCGTTCGAACGGGAAATTTTCGTAAATTTTGACGGTTTTTCGGAGTTTGTTGATAATATAATTGAAATAACAGATTCCGCGCTGACCATTAACGTTTGATTATGGGTGCGGGCGAGAGGAAAGCCAAATTAACGGGCTCGGCAAGCTTCGCCCATTAATTTTTGGCTTTCCTCTCGCCCTTGCCCATAAATATACGTTAATGGTCAGCGCATCGTCCGTTATTTCTATAGTATTGTAACGAAATCCTCTGAATTACCAGAAATACCATGAAAGTCAACACCTGATAAAATACGTGAGGACAATGCTCTCAGAAATCTGTAGTGTGGTAACGTGAACGGCTTCTGAATGACGTCCGTCACTGAGGTGTTCGACTTGTGCGTGGACAGAACACGCACGTATAAAACTGGGTCTAGAGAGGCGACTGAACGCACGCCTTGACTCAGGCGAAACCAACAACAAAGAGAACCTGAGAAAACTAACTTGGTATACCTGTAAATCTGACACCTCAGCCTCACGGAGGCTTACTAAGACTAGCAAGAAGTAGGATTTAACGCAAAATAGAAGGAAATAGCGGTAGCCAAGAGGTTAGATCAGGAGAGCACAGAGATGCAATGCTCACTGCAGGACGGCTACCTCCAGAATGTCCCAGCCGGGGGATGGGTTGCCTATGGTTACCCTGGACATGTGACTAAAACCCGGCCCCTAATTTGGTGACTGACATACACGGGAACGCCCCATATGAAAATCAGGGATATTGCCTATTTTCTCAACCACCTGCAAATTCAAAGTAGGGACCCATCCGCACCAACGGGCTCCAAGGGCGATTTCGTGTCCAGTATTTCATGACAGTATTAAATATAATGGTAACATTATGTCTAAAAGAGATAATCTTATTGAATCGACCCATCTCTATATTTTTTTTTATAATCACCCAATAAAAATATACATGATTGTAATTCCGTTATGTGGAAACTCTAGCACACGAAATAAAAACAAACCGAAAACAAAACCAGGAACAAAATAAATCACAAACTGGTAATTAAAGAAACAAGATTTTAAGTTTCGGTGCTCACATTAAACGGACGAGAAAAACACAATTACGCAATAACGCACCCCTTCTGGACGAAAGGAACTGCACACGGCATTAATTTATGTGCGAGGCGAGACCGGCTACATTATGGAGTGCAAAGTTTGCTTGATTCCATTATGGTCCGTGGATGGGGTAGGACTATATTATAGCTATTATTTTATAGTTTTGGCAATGCCATGGTTTTGGTAGATGTAGAAAAGATCTTGGCCAACAATATTGGTTAATCGAATAAATTATCAGTAATAATCGGGGAAAATCAATAGCGTCACAAAGTTCTCAAGTATCTACAAAGCTGTAATATAATAACAGATGATGTGGCGTCTTGCAACTTTATTCCAAACTAATGAAAAGGCTGACATGATATATCCAACTGACATAGTACTGTTATATAAACTGCCTTTTGAAAAACTTGGTCTCGATCAAACACTGTTACGCGATGAAGGATTCGAATATAAAGAATGATGTAATGATGCCCAAACTAATATTGTGAACGGTGCCTCACCTGTAGAAAAACATGATGTAGCTCCAAGCCAACGGAATAGCTAATGCAAACAAAATATCCTCCACAGAACGCACTGAAGCAAATCTGAACGGTAAACAGAGGAGCAGTAGGATACATGACAGGAGAAACACAGGTCTTTCAGGCATGAAATACTGCAAGAGAAAGTTCTTTTGTTAGAAAAACAATAAAAAAACCCTAATCATTCTTTTACATATTACTTTGAATGATACGAAAGTTAGGCTGTAGCAGTTGGAGAACAATGGGGTATTTGGCGAATACATCGTCACCGCAGCACACGATAAGTTAAAAGGCGATCGTCGTATCTATTCGTAAAGATGTAAGAGTCAATCGACTTCAAAAAGCTAAAGTAAATTATAAATGGATAAATGTGTGAAGACTTTGAGTAGGCGGAAACGATATAACTGTATAAATGTAATATTCACACAAGCTCGCCAATATGCATTGTTTAAGCAATAAAGCACGCCCAGTGACGATACCGGTATACCACGAAATTTTGACCAGTTCACGACACTGGTCAAAATCCAGCGGTATACCGTCGCTGGGTGTGATTTATTGCTAATTTATCAGAACAGTATATTGAAATTCTGGCGTGGAACGTCAAAAACGGATTTTTGCTCAAGCTGAGAGCTCGCGATATGCCAGTCGTGGTATATCGCCAATATACCACGGTTCTTTTCGCGTCTCGACCAATCAGATCGCTTCATTTGCGCCATCAATATACAGGTATGATATAATAT
The DNA here is from genome assembly GCA_001465055.1 of Ptychodera flava. NCBI lineage: Eukaryota > Metazoa > Hemichordata > Enteropneusta > Ptychoderidae > Ptychodera > Ptychodera flava. Next base: position 13,390 of record LD357725.1, read on the forward strand.
GTGATATTGCTATAGAGCTATTCATACGGCCATCTCGCATACACACCTGAGATTTCCCATAATTCCAGATCCCCTTCAAGGCTACGATGCTGAAGTATTCCCAGGTCAGGTACATTACACAGTTCAAAAGCACAATGCATTCGGCTACATATCGAACCTACAGTTCAAAAGCACGATGGATTTAGCTTAATATTGAACCTGTTTCGAGATGTTTATAGACACGACACCACTATCTTAATGCAGTAAACATGCATATCGACAATCGGCATAAGAATGAAAATGTTACAAATTTTAATTTGTGAGCATATTTAATGTATGCTTTCTGTCACAGTAATGCTCAAGAATTGCATTTATTTGATGAAATTTTATTTACTTAAATATTACCTACAATGTTTTTTACGTCCGTGCCATACAATAGATCTCCCTCTGGTCGTAGATATACAGCTGTGCTTAACACGATGAGATGGATAACTGCCAGTATAAAGCGGATCCTAAACTTTTTCTATAATAAGGAAAGAAGGATGCTGGTTAAAATCTGAGTGTCTTTTTTATAGGCAGTGATAAAACCATAACATGTCGGTACAAACGTATTTACGCCAGTTTTATACAGGACCTTTACGTCGTCCTACAAATACAAATAAAATATTTCGATATTTCGAAGATTCACTTAGCTGAGTCTGCTTTGGCATGAGCGCGCATTCAGTCTGCTTCAGTCAAGAGCTGAAAACGCTCATTTGCATAGCTGTAGTAACGTCTGCAAGGTGCCAAAACAGAACCTCGTCCGGCAGCAATAGGATAAGGAACGCGGAACACAATCATACTAAAGTAAATTTTATCCGGTTTTTGTCATTGTGGGTCCCTAATAACTATGTTATCGATGGGTGTTGGCAGATTGTAAATCTGATGAGAAAATGCGGAACGGTCGAAAAAAAACGTGCGCAAAACCACTTCTGTGCATCGAATCGGTTGTTCGTCTTACAGGCGGCCCAGACACTATTAATAAGCTTAGTATTGAGTTTTTGTCAGTTTTTTCTATCAGTTCCTCTCCCTCCTTTTCTTCATGCTCTGACTGATCGTAGTAAATAAAATAAATGACTATATAGCCTAACCTAGCCTCTTGACTCTTTATTTATTTTACACCCCATTACAAGGACGTTTGTCTCTCATATACAGACATCTTGTAATTAATTAGTCAACAGAGCTAATTATGCTAATCCATGGATTTATCAGGGATTTTATGGGTTTGTCAACATCGCGAAAGATAGGAAAGGTTTTATCTACATCTCTATCTTTTCAATGTTGACCAAACCTTGATAAGTCCACGGATTAGCATAATTAGTTGTTGACTAGTTAATTACAAGATGTGTATATGAGAGACAAGCGTCATTGTAATGGGATGTAAAATGAATAAAGAGTCAAGAGGCTTGATTAGGTTATATAACTATTTATTTTATTTACTCCGATCAGTCAGAGCATGAAGACACAGTCCCTCTATCCATAGAGGGACTCCACGAAGAAAAGGAGAGGAATTGATAGAGAAAACAGTGAGAAAAACTCAATAATAAGCTTATTAATAGTGTCTGGGCCGCCTGTGACCATACCCGTGGTGGCGGGGCGAATAGTGGTTGAAGTCAAAAATTAACTCTTAAAGGGGCAGAAAACCTATAAGAGAACCATAATCACAGGTATGGAGCCTCAGCTAACTTTGATGTAGAGGCACTGTAACAATAGATGTTGGTGATTTCTAACAGTAGTGCCAATTTCTTCACAAAAGAAGAAAAATGTCCTCAGCATAATACATAACGCCCTCGGTTGACAATGAGCTCTTCAAGTTCAAGTTTGAGTTCGCTGTTGGAAATGAAAAAGCTTGCTGTTTTAGTCATTAGTTCGTTGCTCATCCTGGGCGCCATCATACTCTAATCACCCGCCATTGTTTCAAAGTTGCAGGCGACACTAAGCGTGACCGTGCACTTACTAAAATTCAATTTTCTACAGAAATGGTCTTTAAAAATACCCTCTAACATCAGGTTTTTCTGAACTACTAGGGGTAATGCATTAATTAATCTGTAAATATACAATATGAGGATTTCTTGAGGAAATGACTTAACACAGTCACGTCCATTATTACTGTTTTACAATCAGGTTTTCAATATTTACGTTCACACACTACCTATGTGGCCTATATTTACAACCAGGTTACAAAATTGTTAATGTGGAAAGCGATAAGTTACCTTGCCAAATGTATCCCACTTTTCCTTTATCAGATGATAAATCATACCATCCTCCACCATCTCCAAAAATTTATCTGAGCCACCGAAGACCCATTGCAAGGCCGATTGGGAATCTGCAAGAGGAGTGACTAATCTCACATTTTCGATAAAAGCATGCGTTAAGACTGTTGAAAAGAGATGTATGATCGGCAACAGCATCTCTGTCAAGTAAATCCAAGTAATCTTAGTACAAATATTAGAATACTGATGTGACCAAGAGGGAGGTAGTTAAAAGGTTTTGCCCGTCACCAAGATAGTCAGTCAGCTTTAAACAATACAATTATCGGTAGGTTCCCTATATATATTTATTTGGCTTCAGTTGATGGACACCTACTTTGATATTGAAATTGACAGTAATGGAGAATGCTTACCAAGTTTTCCGTCGTTGCTGATACTATCCACTCCGTCAAGTGGGTAACTAACGTACTGCACCGGCCCAAATTTATACAGTATTTTACTTCTAAATATTAGCATGGTCTTGAAAATTTCAGTTTGTCGCTCTTTATAGGCCAGTTCCAGCGGAGTTAGCTTGTCGCTTGTTCTGTTTTCAATATTGTTTTCAATAGTTAAACTAGGAAGGATGTCGTCGATGTTGTGGCGCAAGATACTTTTACACGTGTCCTATAAATGAGTATTCAAAATACTACATGTATAATATACGTGTTTCCGCCACATAAACACATCGTACTAAAAGCAAGCAAGCTGCGATAAAAGGTAAAAAATATGGGAATACACAGTTTTGTCGGTGAACGTGTTTCGTGGGTGTCACAATTTTATTTTTTGCTTTTCTTGCTCGATAGTCACTGATAAGTGGCAAGTCATTTCAACAATTGGAAAACATGTTACATAATAAATTATTGTAAACGCTTTAACACAATAAACAAGGGGCAACATGATTACTCATGAGAAAGACTTCTCAAGAAATAGTAAACTTTGTTATACTAGAATCCATTACTATGAGTCATATAAAAGATAAATGTTAACTGCACTCTAACAGTGTTAACTCACCACATTGTTGTGAATGACTGCCATGTGAAGGGCGGTTTTTTCGAATCCGTGGGAATCTTCCACAATTGGATTAGCTTCTCCCCGACAGTCTCTTCCTTTAAACTTGACAAGGTAGTTGTAGATATCAATACTGCCGAGCGACGCAGCGAAGTCAATTGGATATTTCCCATAGTCGTAAATGCTAAAGTAATCTTTCGATGAACGTTTATTTGACATACGATCTTTTTTACTTTTTGGTATGAAAAACCTGCCTATTGCTTGCTGATCAAGTTGCGCTCCTTTCTCAACGAGCATCTTCACTGTCTCCAGATCATTGTTCATTATTGCCAAGTGCAAGAAGTTTAGTCCTGCAAAAAAGTTGAAAGTACTTGTCCTGACTGACTCATAATTTCAAAAAGAGCGCTTTTACTTAATCTATCTGTGATCTAATATTATTGCAAGCTGTACTTTTATGGTTGAGTTCGGAAATTCATCATGATTAAAGTAAATATGGATCATTTGTAAAGTTGGTTTGTACAGTTTGTTGTAGAAATTTCTGTTTTTAGCGAGTTTTTCTGATCAGCTAAGCGCACTTTTAACTTTCAACTACTATTAAGCACATTACTTCTCAGGGTCATTACATTGATTCAGAAGTAGACATAATATTATAATAAACATGAAAAGCTGAGGAAGGGTTATATGTTAGTCTTAAGTTTCCTTCGGCATGAGAGAATATAAGGGGGATGGGATTACTGAATATATGCCAGGACCACATACCCTACCCATATACTCAGAAAGGTACCCTAGGACACAGTCGCTTGTGTTTCTTCTGCCGTATACTTGAAAGTATCGATGCTGTGAGTTACTATCTGCACTGAATGCGCGATCAGTTGAAACCTTTAATTTCAAATTAACATTCAATTTGCTACTTTCAAGTGTCATGTAGAGGTAGCTTGAAAGTGTTTAATGCTGACAGAATATATCAATCCGGAAATGACATGGCGTGGAAGCGATTTATTCTGGCGTATTGAAAAATAAATAAATTGTGCTTGTCGACGGAAAACCGTGTCCAAACTAGGCGATACGTGACTGTATATTATGCGTTTTGATTTCAAGACTTCCATGTTTTCTTCGTTACAGGTCATTTCGCCGTGTACTTATAAACCAAAAGCAACTTTGCAGCAGGGGATAGATTTCATCTCTCACTTACCAGGCTCCACCGTTTCATAGATAAATATTACTACTTCTGGGTACTCATCTGACAAAATCTTCGCAATCTTGTCGGACTTGGAGTCTTCTGTGTTTTTTAAACAACAGACATTTAAAACAGTTTTTCCAAAAGCAGCAAGAATATAATCTTTCTGGCATGCATTGGGATTTGTAGGATCGCCAGGGCCGATGTACTTGACCTGCAAAAATTACAATTGGTTGTTGCATTCATGTGTAAAAGTTGAACATATTAACGGCAGTCAGATTTTCGACAGTAAAGAAGTCTAGTTAGTACACGTAGCGTAATCTGCATGTGGCACTGCACAGTGAACACATACCCATACTTAAGTTCAATGTTGCTCGTTAGAGGTTCGATCGTTTCAGCAAAGAAGCCAAATTTACTTAATTCAAGTAATTCCACTTTAAGTTGAATTCTTGGCATTATAACCGATTTAAAAGTGTAACAAAATTGCCTGATTTCTCGGGCATTAAGAAGCAAGCTTAAAGAAACATTTATCAAGAGTGAATAAGACGGCAACATGGTTTTTGATGAAAAGCATCCCAGTATTGCTGGCTGTGGTGCAAACTCTACAATATACACCACTGGTTACACACGTCTTGATTAAACGTGGTGTATGCTAACCGAAATTATATTTATATAAGAGACTGGTCAGTTTCTTCGGCCGGCGAGGGGATTTTTTTCGGATATGTTATTATACACAGTAACAGAATTACTTCAAGTACATAGTAATAATATCTGTTGCTTAAGTTTCGTGCATCCTGCAATCTTGTTCACTCTGTCTGAGGATTGCAGGAATCATAAACCTTTAGTAGCTGAAAGTATTACTTATTTGTACTTGAAGCAATTTGTGTTCTAATTATTTATAACACTCTGCATAGGAATTTCAATATGGAAAGGTGTGATTTTTGAATGAGCCGAAAATGTATGTCACATTTTCTGTGTATAACCGATCCAATACAGAGAGAACAGCAGTAAACCAAAACCATATTAAGTGGGTATTTAGACTACTATCAGCTATTAATTAGCTGAATGTTGATAAACTCATCCTTTGCTCACTTAATGTTAAAGGATCTGTAGCTGTATCTTCCGACAATTTTTTATGATTTTTTCCTGTATTTTACTGGCAGAAATACATATAGTTCAGTTGGTCAACATTCATTTGTGTTGTATTACTGCCAAGACACGATTTTTCGTTTAAACTGAAATTCACTTGCTGCCTATACGTAATACGCTGTTTTAACAAGCCTAACACTTGGGATCGCAACATGCCCTTAACCCTTTAACCATCATCATGGTGGATCTCTTAAAGGGAAAATGAGGTGAACAAGTCAAGAGAGTACAAGAAACTGCAGTTGATAGTAGCTCGCACAGCGGGCCGCCCAAGCAAGGTGGCCGCAAGCGGCTCACTGATACTCATGAGTCAATGTAAGTACGATAAGCATAAGATTCTTGGCGGCATGGTCGCCGCTACTGCAATCCGATGAGTGTTGTGATTGCGTCATAGCTCGTCACGGCTGAGCTTCAACAGTGTTTACTTTGAGCAATATTTTAAAGCAATAATAATAATATAAAACTACTAAAATAACTGAAAAAATGAAAATCAATTAAAAAGCACCGACATATTTTTGCATAATTATTAAAACCCTAGTAAATGGTCATGAGGGCTATAGCGCCTGTTTAATATCCGGTTTTAAACATTTTATCACCCTGCATAACCAGATACACATAGTAGCGATTGTAACGATGTGTTTCTGGTCACGCATAGTCACGAGGGGTAATGAATGGGTGCTGTAGCCCGAGTAAGAGCAGGTTAAAGGTGTTTTATAACACACCACAGGCTTATTTTATATTATTGTTTTTCATGCTTTGATATAAGCTTATATGCACTGCAGCAATCAATTGTGAGAAGTTTAATTGACGATTTCTCCATAGAGGTAATAGTAGTACAATTTTCTTCAAAAATACCAAAAGCATACCACGTAACGTCCTTGGTTGCATCGGGGACAAGAAGTATCTATTTTCTCGTCAAGTGACGTATTCTGGCGAATCGCACACGGAATGATCATGTAGTATGTTATTATGCGTTCTATTGCATAAGTTGTGCGCGTGCTACACGCCCTCTGGCAGCTGTCTTGTCTCAATGGTCACTGCTATCACAAACACTTACTTTGACGAAGAGGAATTCTAAAAATATCTTTATCCAAAACTCATCTACTACGAAGAGTGAACCGTCACTTTATTGAAATTACATAGCTAAGCGGGCTTATGGGCTAAGTTCTATTGTTATTATAAAATAACAATAACGAAGAAGTTGTTTTGTTATAAATTACAACTACTCTCCATTTAAAGGATAAGTAAGACAATGTCAGTTGTTATCATCTGCCTTCCATGTTATATGTAACTGTTTATTTTCAGTTAACACACTATTTCAATGATCTGAAACTATACTTTAAAAGTGACCTAATTACTAGTAGTGTATTAACCTCATAATTTCAAATCAGAAATGAAATGGTATCAGTGGATATGTAATTACAAAATGCATTGGTACTTTAAGGTAGAACGCGCCTCGGGGACACAAATTTGGACTCTCAAACTTCTACAAATCATTTCTGATATACCACTTGTGGAGGTTCATTTTAAAGCTCTTAGTGTAAGAAAACTTTTCACCGGCTTAGTTTTTCGAAATTCGAAAATTTTATTTTTTCTCCATAGAGTTAACATAGCGATGGCGGCCATTTTGAATTTTAAATATCGGTAAATCTTGGGTTATTTGTTTCCATAGTACCAAAATTTGCACGGTGACCCCCGATTTTTATTCTTGATTTTGAAAGAGAATGTTTTAAAGATTCTTCAAGGAAAGCTTGAGTAAAAGTTTAAGTCTTTCACTTTCGAGGCGCGAACTACATTAAGCGCGACTTCCTCGCCAGCAAGAATATTTTTCTGCCTCAGTGCTGTATAACAAAGTCCATGTTAGCATAGTGTGCATCTGCTTCCCTAAACCTTTGCAACTATCTTATACGTTTTGTAGGTTCAAATTCCACCAGTAAAACACCTGCATGGGAACAGCGCGTCTCTATCACTGACATCGGACAGTCATGGAAACTTCGACCAACAACGTCATCAGTGCTCACAATGAAACCCGGTGTCATTTCTTTTTCATGGAACCTATTATGATTGATAGGGTTTGGGGTGTTAAATGTATAGAAGCGTCAATAACGTATACCTCATTGTACACTCCAAGCGTGTACTTTGTTCTAACCGGGGATCTGATGTATTTCTTCCACTTTCCGGACACTTTCAAAACTTATCTTGAAACGCTGGCTTGTTTCTTTATAATTCACAAGATGTAGGATCGCAAGCACAATTTTTACATTTCGAACAACTAAGCAAGTCTTCACTCAGCGGTATACCTCAATTATATTCGCGACCATTATTTTAAATCGATGTTCATCTTCTTTCCAGCTTTTGAGTGGAAGCCGACAATGTCTTTGCAGTGGCCTGACTGATTTAGAATTGCAGTACATTCATATCACCTATACTCATGTCTGTGAAACAAACACATTGTCTGTACAGTAAACACATGTAGCTTGGGTATCATGTTCTTTTTAAAAGTCATCGACGCATTTACTAATGGCAGTAAACCGCCGTTGGGTAAGTTCGGCTCTCCAGATAGCTGGTCAGATTATCGTCTGTAGAGGCTTGATCAGCTGTTTTACAGACAAAAGCCGAAAGTTTCGAAACGCTGAGTCCTTCGTTCATTCTGTGTTGTGATGTGAGCTGTGGTGAAGCAAATACGTGGGAAGGCGCGCATTGGTCGCTACGAACACAAAAGCTTTCAATTTGCAGGTACTTCTTACGTTTCATTTGTTCCCTTTTTCTTTGTCTCACTTTGATGTACTTAGTATATTATTTACTGTACTGGGCCAAGTTCTGTCGGCTACCTATCCTGTCGCAAACTTCCAATCAAAATGCAACATTATAGGTTGATGAGTTAGTCAGCTGTCAATCATATCAATAGCGACATCTCAACACATCGAAGCCAATATTGCGTTAGTTGGGATATATCTCCGACGTTTTCTTGCATAAATGATTTTGGAATATCATTCGAATGATTTTGTCATTGAAATGCGTCAAATGAGATGATGATGCAGTAAGTAAAATTAAGTGTCCTTGGCCTAAGGCGTAGTGTAGGCCCTTATCAAAGACGCAGCCCAGCCGTCTCGGGCTTTCCCTTCAGTTGCCACTAAAGGATGTAAAAGAACCAATTTAGTCAACAACGTAATCTTCTAATTTTGATTGTGAACTACGTTTGGTTTACTTTACGCCCATGTAAAATTTCTTCCGGATAAATATTTCTACCGAATAAATACAATTAACATTTGTAACATGGAGCACGTTCATGGCGCAATGCTGCTATCAATTATAAGCTCAGTATTCCATGATATTGTTTTTTCTTCTTCTAGTATAAATGTATTACCTTTGTCGAGGAAAATTTGAATGTATTTTTATATCGGACGTTTTGTTCTTTCACTAATCTCCAATTTAATAAAGTTGTAGCCGCTGCAAACCAAACACACCGGGTTAAACGCAAGCTATGTTTCTTTTACAGTTACGATTGTTCTTGGTAGGAAATAGGTTTGAATGGTTTTAAATTGCCGCCATGTGACATTCTCACAGCAATATTACGCGATTTTTCCTTTTGAACTAGAAATCAATGGTTTCTATTCACAGGATAGGCCCAAAAGCGCACCAACAAGACCATTTTTTATTATGATACATATTTTGCAATATCTCTGCTAAGTTAAAACACTATGTGTTTTGAAACAACAATGTAGAGAGGGTACAAATTTTGCTTGTCGGTTCTAAAAGACTATCTGATTTTGATTTCAATTTTGCAAGTTTAGTCAAAAGATATTATTTTTCTTTATGAGCTTGACAACCTTCAAAACACCTTAATTCAGATCTGTTCTTTTGGTATTTAAGATTGTTGTAAATATGATTTTTTGAAAAACCTTTGTCAAATACTCATTAGAACTTCAACATTTACATTTGTACCAGATTTCAGGAACTATTCTAGGTCATACTCTTTTGTAATTACGAAACTATCTTATAATATAATTAGCTTGTTCTTTGAATTGAATTTGAGAAATCTTAACGGAGATATCCTATTCATTAATTTTGTCACATTGAGAAATATATCAAAAACGCCCATGAAAGTCTTTATAAATTTCATAGTTGGTAATGATATAAAACAATCCATTGCCTCAAAAGTATCAGGCGATTTTTAATTTTATTTCACCCAGCAGACGTTTCCTATTGTAACAGTTACTGACTTAAGATATCTTTAATCTCTGGAGACATCAGGTGAAGGAGAAATGTCTGGAGATATCAGGTGAAGGGGAAAAATTCGAAAGATTTTCGCTTCAGTAGATGTCCGATTATTTTCGATCTCATTAAATAATATACGTAAGTCATTTGTAAACATTTGTCACCTTATAGAGTCTATACTTTTTAAGGTGTTCCTGCAGGACCGACGTTGGTGCACCATTGCCATAAAGTGTTGTATCTCCAGCTGAGAGAGAGAGAGAGAGAGAGAGAGAGAGAGAG
>LD357725.1:45092-79494 GCA_001465055.1 Ptychodera flava
CAAGCTTGAATAAAACAGCCAACACGGCACAGCAATGCCATTACGACATATGTACTTGTCAGAGCTTCAGAAGATGTTAGGTTATGCTTCAGCATATCTGAATATTACTGCAAGCTTGACCGAGAACAGTGCCCTCTCGACTGAAGATATTTCAGCCTCATATTTCAGGCGTAGTTCAACGTCGATCGGAGCAATTTTGTACAATTACGTTACGCTACACACAATACCACTGCCATCTTACATCCAGGAAACTTAAATGCCATCTCTTTATGATATCATTGCTACTGAGAAGCTGATGTTGAAGCCAATATTGGCTCATATTGACACAGCACTCTGTGCTTTAGCCGTAACTGGAAATTGAGATTAGGGATGGAGGAACACTTTTGAAAAATAATCAAATTTTAATATTCTTAACAATCAGAACTCTCAAGATTTAACCTGAGATTACATATCAAACCGCATTGTCGTTCAACAACTATGGCTAGGTTATTGAACCGTTAGCTCTTTACAAGTGTGGGGTTTTAGTCGAGCGATCTTGACTGTGGTATCTCGGCTATAAGTGACTGGGTACCGACCGGGGTGCCGAACGTTGTGAGTTCGAATCCTGTTGAGAATTTACTGAATTTCTCACCATAAAGAATGAGACCCCTCCACACGCTCGCCTATCACTCATCACTCACAAACTTTATCGAAGCAATTAATACAAATGGACCGAAAATGTGAATGATATTAACGTCATAATAATCCCATTCGCCGGGATTTACGTTCCCGTACTATCGTACGCTGCGGCATGCTTGTCCTTGACGCTACGCGTCTCAGACAATACCTCTGCTGCACGATCTATTTGAACATAAATTCCGGTATTTCGTGAATAACATTATAATCCATCCTAGTAACGTGTATAAATTTAGGTATTTGAATCATTTTAAGTTACACTCCTCGCGATCGATAACCTTATCGAATTAATCCCTCTAGCCATGGCCAAAGTAAGTAAATGTTTAGTTAGACGCCCGCTAAATATTCCGAAAGGGGGGTGAGTATGCGGATAAAACACGTAAGTTCACATTGAATAATCCTGCTATAGTATACTTGAGAGTTTTCAAAGATTACAACATGCCCCTTCCTTTAACTATGTGCTTCACAAAGGTACCATTTTACGTCACCACATGGTTCAATTGCTTGTAAATATGAATGCAGTGAGTATTGTCGAAAGGAAGTATTGTCGAAATATAAGGCTGCTTGTTTTTGCAACAAAATATAGTGGTTTGCTTTGACGCGTTGGCAATAGACGATATTGTCAAAAATTTAGATGTTGTCAACACTATCGGGTGTAATTATCAGCTAAGCGGTAATACCAGTCGATCACAGAGAAATCAACTGTGCCAAAGCTGAAACATTGTCTTGCAGGAGGTCAGACGTAGTCAAAACAACTGCACCTGAAAGCAAGTGATACGTCTTGGACAGCAATCGGGGTTTACGTGGACGTGTGTGGTAGTGTTGTGGTGACGACATCTGACTTCCCCTGCAGTGTGTGTCGCTCGGTTGCTCAAAAAGCCCGGCCTCCCTTCCTAAAACAACCAAAAATCCCAAAAGTCCAATCGTTGGCCTTACAGCGGTGGAAAATTCTGAAAGAAAAGTTTGTTCCCCTAAAAACTGTACACCTATTCCCGCGAATGAATAACAGTGTATTTACTTTACTTGGCCAAGTTTCAATGGAGGATTAGACAGGGTAAGGCGTGATGTTGACACGCAGATTAGCTATTACAGGAGGTCATGGAGCTTCGCAGATTGCTGTCAAAAAATTGACTTACCTGTCTTGTGAGCTGAAGCAATGAGTTTTAAGTGCTCCAATAAACAACCAACCACCCAATCAACCAAAAAAGACAAATAAGTAATAAATAATAAATACTCAAATAACCGACAAAATCCCAAATGAATAGATATATAAATAGATGTATAGATATATAAGAGAAAATCATAAATTAAATAAATATCGAAATAATTGACCGAAAAGCACATGCAACATATTCAAAATGCTACGTCATTGTCACTATCCACCTATCCACTGTACTCCCACAAGGAATGCGACTTCATGGCCGCCCATGCCATGCCATGGTCGATGGTATAATTTTTTCCTATCGCGCAAATAAAATGTCCGTCTCACCACCGATGAGTGAAACTCCATAGCTCTTGGGAAGAATATGAATGGGGCTCATATATTTACCTGTGTAAAATGAATGTGCGATCAATTAGAATGCAAATTTCCGCCAATATCTAAAGTCATGTCGGTACCATTTCGTCCCGCTTCCACTTTTCGGTAGGGTTGTTTTTGTTGGTTTGTTTGCTTTTATTTCGTTTTGTTTTTGTTTTTTTGGCCGTTGAGCGACGTCGGCCCTTTGAAATCGTAAGTAATAATCGTTTTGAAAAATTTAAATATATTGACAGCATACGTTTAGTTAACTCTTTTACGATACTCTACTAGATCAGTGTCCTCACATTTACAGATACTATATAACAAGGTAGCTATTTTACTCAATATGCTGTGTGGATTCTAATTGGCAGGCAGTCTTTGTAGCGCATGATGACAAGCCAATTATGTTCTGTACCGATTCTCTTCTACACTTTGATAGACCTCAATAATGAAGTCGAAAGCGACTTTTATGATGGAAGTTACATGGCAAGGCAAGCCTTATCAGCTTAGCTGTGCACAATAATTGAGGGCGCACGAATGGGTGGAGTAAAATGTAATAGGGATTGTGACAAATGTTTCGATCACAATCAGCACCACCTACGGTTACAAACGGAACAGTTTATACAATGGATTGGCGCTCAAAGAGAGCACATGTTGCTGTACAGCATATTATTTAAAAGAGTTTGAGCGATAAGTTAACAATTGCCTGTGGCAGACACGTAGCTGCCACTAATGTCAAGATGTACTACGGAGACAAAATAAACAAAAGAACCAGCAGTTGATTGTGCCAGTGGCGCTTGCACTCAATAACATTCAAAAACCTAATAATTATTATCACACCGCCATCTTTATCATCTTTATTGACGATCACAATCGACGCACATGTGCTGCCCTTCAAATCTGGTGATTATCTTTTTCTGTTTAACTTCTTCAACCTTGATTAAAATACAATAACTAGGGGTCAATTTAGGATTTTGATACAGTTGGCACATTTTGTTACAATTCACAATATTCTGTAATAATAGGTACATCAAGATATCGATTTACAAAAATATTTACTCGGACTTCATCTTTTCAATAAATACTACCAAACGTAACGGTTATAGATACTGGATATTTTAACCGTGTGTATACATAATTTTCAACAGCTACTATGCGAAGCCTTTTATTTTACACCATTGACTGTTAAAAAGGCAAGATGGACTGAGAATCGATTGATTTTTTTCAATCGCTTCTGGCTCCGATATTCTCCTTTCAACTGATAAACAAAAACGTACCTCATGAATCACGAAAATCAATATATATTCATAATAAATCTGTACTATCATATTTGTACATAAGTCTACGTCTTAGTCTCAGCATTTGAAACTCATTAACGGCGAAAACGTTATCATAGATTTATTATAGCTTTGTCAATACCGTTGTGAAGTCATCCTCTCAGATTATTACAGAAAATGTATCCGATTATCCAGTATTGTGGTCCCAGATGCACTACATAACATATTCGGTTTCGCATCGTACATTATATTATATAAATATATTTTTCCAAACTTTTCGAAACGTAATGTTTTATCTGTTCACGATGGTATAGCCCCAATCTAAAGTAAAAAGGAGTTCTTTAAGTTACAGACACCTTTACTTTTAACAAGTCTTAAAGATTTGAAATAAATTAACCATCGCATCACGAAACCATCACTCTCTGATCGTAAAAATCCAACAAGAATAAAAATGTGCTATAGTTCATACAGTACATTATAACTGATACATAACAAAACCATCACGTGTAGAAACCATGCGCTCGTGAAGTTTTATACATCGCTAAATAGTAATCTCTATATGCAAATATGAATGGAATGGAACGACCTCCATAGCAACCTCAACAGATTTGAAGAATAATTTGAATATCAATGCTATGGCTGTAAATGAGGCTTGACACTCTTTTGATATCAGGACCCAGTGTTCATTGAAATATAATTTACCGTATTTTAAAGGGACATTAGCTGTAACTTTTGACTAATCTTTCACTACTCTGTTTCAATGTATCAACTACAGAATGTTACTATAATCCGATCATCCTGACCAATGCCCGGTGTCTTGCTTGCCAACACAGCCTGTATATGTGAAATGACCATTGTTATTGTTGATAAATGTATTCGGACCTGAATACAAAATTTAAACAATAACAATGCAGATTATACTCATATAGGGTATATTCATGAGCTAATTATTAGGAATTTCTCCATGGTTCAGGGAGTCAAACCAGAAACTGCAGATGATACACAGAACAAACAAAATTTAAAAAATGACCAAAGTTACAGCTAATGGATCTTTAAGTGCATCTTCAAGATAGTAGCATCCCGGGATATTGTATTCCAGTGTGGCGGAAAGACTAAAAATGAAGTTTACCGTTTAATGAAAGTCTTAATCCATGTATGGTTCCTTCCCCGGGTTATTTACCATGGGAAACATGAGCAAAAGACTTACTAAGGACATTTCATAAAGTTGTATTGATTCTACAATGGACTGACAACTGAGGCCAAAGTATGAGAAAATAAGCCTGGTTTTATCGAGTCTCCTTCACAAACATTATGTAGGTACAGATATCCATCCTATCAGAAAGGATTTACTTAGAAATAATTTAGGAAAAAAATAGCCAATCGGATTTCTATACTTTTATCATCCTGTTAACGTTTAAAAATGTTACCGTCGCGCTGATGATCCTGCTGCTGTTTAAACGCCACCTACGGTCACTTCCTGTAATAATTTCGTTATTTGTCGCGTTAGTGTTAACCTAAGTTGTTGAACTTTTTAACGCATTTTGCGCGAATTTTCGTTTATGGACTGTTTTCGTTAAAGTCTGGCCTGCTTGTGTATGCAAAGACAGTAGAGATCGGGTAATGGTAGCGCTGAAGAGATTTGGCAACCATGACCTATCGGCCAGAGTAACGAATTCATTTCAGTAGTCGCACCTGTTTACGTCTGTTTACTCTCAGGGCAAAGTTGTAAATAAGCGATGTCTATTGTAACCTTCGAATCGAGTTTGGATATCAAATATTCACTTCAACGAACTTGAAAAACGAATTTTTTTTTGTAAAAAAGGACACCTTTGTAATGATGTTGTTTAAATAACTGGTCAACGAGGATGAACTTTTCATATTGATTATTATATTTAGAGACTTGTGTCTAGGTTAACAGAAAAAAAACTATCGGAAACAAAATTCAAGCAGAATATGTAGTGTTTGAATTGTACTGAAGTGTGAATCCGGAAGAGATAAAGTGACAATATAAAATTTGCACATTCCAGAAATCAAGAGATTGGTTGCTGTATTAGCATCAATAAAGATGTTATTCTATACATGTAAGTAGACTGCTTTACATCCTTGTATTATCTGTCATGTTAAACTTCATAAAAACTGTTTCAATAAAAAATGGACACGGAACAAAATATTTCTGAAATCGAACCAGTAAATCGGAAAACAGACAACTTAAATCAATGCCTTCCAGCTTGGAGCTTTCTGACAATGCTCTTAACTATATACATGTACAAGAGATAAATAATGGCAAAGCTATTGATCAATTCGAGTTAGAATTCGTTTGTAAAATCGAGCTCGATTTGCTGTATGTTTCCAAGTCGGGAAGTATTTATTAACTTGTGCAAAAGCAAGATAGATTTTATTACAATATGTTACGTAATCACAAATTGTTGTTAATGTCACTTACATCGTTTGACATTTTTCATGTAATATGTAAGCGCTCAACACTTAGCTGAAAATAATATTAATTGCAATTATTCTTAAACATGCAAAATATGCACCAGTTAGTATATAGTGCACTGAAGGCACTTGTTTGTGTTTGCAAAGTCTATTTTTATTTTGAATCAACAGTCTTGTGAAACACTTGGGTATAAATTTCTGGCAGACATACAGTCACATACGTCGCATACAACAACACGAGGCAAAAAATTGTATAGAGATTTTCATTATCATTATCATGGAATTATGACAGACATACAATGGTCTCTAACAGTTTTGCGACGAAGGTTTAAAAAATGTATTCTTAACACTACATTTCTGTTGCTGCATTAGACAATTAGCATCTACACATTTACATGGCAAAACCCTGCCATAAACCAAAGTGTTCTCACAAATGATACACTGAAGATGATAACCACGACGTCCTTTCCTGTCAATTGTAATGTGGGATATTCACATCGGACTGTTGTGCAATTATGGTAACTGAGCTACAAATATGAAAGTACTTAACTCTAAAACCGATATAAAACCGAAAGCCAGAAATAAAATATAGATCACGGCGAAAGTCACAAACAATAAGAGTGTCGCAATATATCATTAAGAGATAAAATAATTTTCAATATTTATGGATCACGTTTAATATACTGAAATAATGAGACCAGATCATTGCGTTTAGAGTCGAGCATGATTTTATAAAGTTTATGAAGCGGTCGAAAACATACACACATTTATACTTTTTACGACACCAAAGACATATGGTCATGATTACATATGAATAGAATGCACTCAAAACGAAGGTAATATTGAAATGACAAACAGAAAAAATAACACAAAGAACAAAAATGCACATATTCGATTGAATTACCACAACCATGGAGTGGTAATCTACAGTAACCGTACGCGTAGTATATAAACGTGCTGTATCCGACCAAGCCATGCAAGGAGTGGCGGGTAGATTTCCTTCGGCCTGATGTGCAGTGAAACGCCGGTAAGTGTGAATTATGCAAATATTTCAAACGTACTAATACCTTGATAAGGGTCTTCCCAAACAAACTGTCCTGACTCCTGACATAATCCCCGCATAACGAATACAAAACATTACGATGTTGTTTTACTTAAAGCGTTCATTTAGGCGGAAAAAATCCACCGGTAGTGTATAGCCCATGTTCGTGACCAATGATTAAATTGCCGTTTGTAGGATAAAGCTTTATTTTGGTATTAACTATTTTTCACTGAATAAACTTGCCACATATCGAATGATACATTTCTTATTTGAGTCAGAACAGCAAATCGTCTTTGTTGACGCAACTAAAATAAATCTGATACGACATTTATTTACTGTTTTTTCCACAACTCAGTTTATCTAACTTCTTGGCCACCATAAAAAGCCCTTCGGTTATACCATTTCCTAGAGCAGATCCTGGCAATTTTTCAACCAGTTGGCCCCAGCGGCCCCTTACTTCATCTGTGGTCTCGGCATACTGTCCTTTCGGCTGTTTGCATTTAGCTTTTGGAATCACCTAAAAGACAGATGAAAATGAAACGTTTGTGTCTCGACAAAATCGGCACATATCAGTGTACACACCATGATATGATACCATGCACACCTCTAAAATAACTTTTAATAGTAACCGATTACCCTGAAAATGAGTTGAATCGCCGCCGTTCAAACTATTCGAGAAATGACGCGAAGTTATACAATAGGATTTAACGGCACAGAAGTACTCTTAGACGTGTAAAATGTCTCGTATCATATACAGTTGTTTCCTGACACGCAGATCTTGCGATAAGTCGAAACAAAGGGTAAAACAGTTATGACATGGTGACATCTACCTGCGCATTAATACACAAAAGCTGTACATTACCCAGCAATGACCCTGAGTGTTACGTAGGGAACCTAGGTAAAAGTTTAACTAAAGTGAAGATAGAATCAGGCACTATGCACAGCATGACTGTGAAGACGTATGTATTGGATAAAATTAGGCCTGCTTTACGATACGACGAGGATAATCATAATCACTAGCGCACACATATCCATAAAAAGCCACCGTGCCTTATGCACTTATGCAAAAAGTTTTCTCTTCCAAAATTAACTTCAATCGTTACTCTGATATGTAGTAAATCCATCTCGTTATACTATCGTTTACCCTTGCGTATAAGTTTTCGCTATGATCTTTTGTCGTCATTAAATCTTCAATAGCAGGTATTGATTTGGGGTGATTTCCCAGCCCAATGGCTAAAACTCTAAGGGATATCACAGGGTAATTGGCAACTTGAAACCTATCACTGGTTGCTCCAAGTCTGTGGGCATATAATATACGGCTAGTTTTCAATCGGGTTCGAACCCACAACATACGGCATCAGTCGCCTAGCGGAGAGGCCACAGAGAGAACCGCTCGGCTAAATCTCCACTCCCAAAAAAGAGTGGTTCAATAGCCGGCTAAGTTGTTACATTTTTCTGACTGAGACCGTTCCTCAAGTTGTAGAGTTCGTGAAGCACTCACACACGCACGCTTCCTATCAGACATCGCACATATAAACTTTATGAGTATCAAACTTTATAAGTATCAAAACAGATAATAAATTTAAGGACTGAACATCAACAAACCTATGCGCTAATGGTAGGCTTGGCCCACAGCCAGTAACTCAGCTGCCTAGGAAATCTAGGCGACTGGGGGGGCAGTCTATACTTAACCATGAGATGATTCTTTTCATATATTTAGAGTGCAAACGTGTTTCAAATGTTTACCTTCCAATGTTGCAGGGAAAGCCTTTCCCGTGCGGACGAGCTGCCAATCTTTTTCTGCAATCGTGC
The DNA here is from genome assembly GCA_001465055.1 of Ptychodera flava. Lineage (NCBI taxonomy): Eukaryota > Metazoa > Hemichordata > Enteropneusta > Ptychoderidae > Ptychodera > Ptychodera flava. The sequence continues at coordinate 53,851 of LD357725.1, forward strand.
GTTGGGAGTTGGCCTCAGAATCGTTAAGGAATCGCCGTCGTCTTTCGGATCTTGGTTCACACATGCAAGTGTCCCGCTATTGATCATCAAAAATATCAGGGAAAATCTGTGAGTTGCAACTTAGGTACTGTACTATCTTCACTATCATAGGCTACGTTTGTGCATATGATGGCTGAAGGTTATGGCTATTTATTCTGAGTCTAATGTTGTGCCATGACAATTTTGAATATAGCCAATTGCTCGAAGATGCTAAGTTCGTTTCGAAAATCAGGCCTACTTCATTGCTTCCTAATGTTGCTTGATTTTGTACTTTTTTGCTAAATTGGAGTTCCTCCGCTAACTGTGTACTTTGCATGATATTTCAAAAAAGAACATATGTTACATATCATACCGATGACTTGTTGCCGGTGTGAGGAAAAAAGCGAACGACACGTGTTTATACAGTAATCACGATTAGTGAATGGCCTCGATCTAAATAATGGGATACATTTTCATCAAACTTGGGTAAATAGTATCTTTTCCCATTATCAGCCTTTTGAACGTCTTCCTTTGTGCAAAGTTGACTTCGGTAACTTTTCAGGAAACGAAAAGAGTTCAACCGGGGGTTCAGTACTTGAAAACTGTGATGCAAACCTGAAAAGTTACTTCTGAGGTCAACCAGAAACAGAAGACGAATGGCGAGATGTTTGTAGTTGAACTTAGAACTAACAGTTCTGATTTGAATCACGTTTTATTAGTAAAATAATACAGCGCTATACTTATGCTTCAGCTATAGATACGTATCTACTGCTAAGTCAAATTTCTGACAATACGTCATACTTGTAGACAAGCTCAGATATTGAAGTTGTTATATCTATGACCAACGTCGGATATTTTTCATAAAAAGGTATGGCAACAGGTGTTTTTGACCTTGCTTCTTACATTACTTACTCAAGTATACGCTTTATGTTTGCAAAATTAGAAAAAAGTTTAGTCAATGCATTATTACCTGACATCTTCTGCCGCAGTGGCATAATGATTTCGGTACTTTCTCAGTTCTGCTTGGCTGCAAGAATGCTCCAAAACCATGATTAATCTGGCTTTCTGTTTAAAGAAATCATTTTATGTGTCCTAATCACAAAAAATATCAACGGAAAAGTTAAACCTTTTTTGTGGAAGGGCCAATGTTATACTTTGTCAAAATTCATAGCAGCTTTTTGACTGGGTGCATTGTCCTTCAAGATTTGAACACATGCACGGTACTTCAGTTAGCGTTTGTGGCTAGATGCCTAACGTGGACATATGTACAGGTATAGAATAGCTTTGAAGCTGAGTACATGTACTATTTTACATGTAAGGTACTATTAGGAAGATAGTAAACTTTTGTCAATTGTGTTTAAACGTCTTACGCACGTCACAATTTATGTTCCAGACGTACAATTCATACTTCCAGAAGCAACTTCACGAGCGACGTTTTGTTGTAATTAGCAAAGGCACTGAGTTCTGAGTTATCTTACCTGTAAGATCCATTCTCTGCCGGCACGCTGTTCGATTTCATGGTTTGATTGCGTCATCTTAGCTGTACAGTGGTTTAAAATTATTACATGTTTTAAACGAATTGCCGATGGCCATGCGATGATATCGGTATGCGATAAGGGAATGATACAGTATACCGATGTCACATTAATCAGTCAATCAATACATTATTACATGGTCAGTCAGCCAGTCAATAAATCAATTAGGTAGTCAATGAAATAATTAAATAAATAAAATACATTAGTAAACAGATAAATCAATAAATTTCTTCCAAAGAAACTGACTTCTGACTTACAACAATACGCTTGTTCAGATGCAACAAAGAATTTCTTATGTAAAAGTTTTCAACCTATTACTGATACTGATACATCAAACAATGTTGTGTAATAATTCAATCGAACAGAATTTGACTTACCTATCAACATATTTCTAAATAAGATTGGAATAAAAAGCATGAAAACAGCAAATAAAATTCCAGTCGTGATAGGTCGTCTACTCAATTCTAATTCGTCATTCTGAAAAATCGGGAAATGTACGACAAAGGTAAGTATGTTTGTTTTGGTAAGAAAAGGTGCAAAGTATAAAGAAACATTAGGAATCTTTTGCATTCATTTTTTTCGCACATTGACACTGAAGTTATATAAAAAATATACATGTTTTGGATATATGTTAGATCAATTTGATTTTCGTTTAACGTTCTTACATACGATGTATTGTATGCTGACTAAATGCTGATAGTAAGTAAATAATAATACTATCATCGGCGGCTTATTGTTGAGAAAGCGAAAGTTAACATTGTTTTAGTTTTGATAAATTTATTGTGAATTTTTAGGCATGTACATGTTCACAAATTAACAGCTCAATTTGAATTTCGAACTCTTCAATTGTTGCAAAGTTATTCGATTTTAGCTCAGACCTCATTCGGCGCGAATTCAGTCGAGATACCTGTGCGCTTTGTTGATTTGAGTGTAAAGTATCTTAAAATCACCAGATTAATAGTTAGAGCTAATACTTCTTAGTTGTAGTTCTACGGACGATTGCATGAAATTGCATAAAAATGTCTGGTCGACCTGCCATAATTTCGATTTAGTCATGATTTCGTTAGTTCATCTCTAGTAATGGAACTAAAATACCTGAATGAACAATCTCATAAATGGACCTCAAATATAGATACTTATATAAGGCTTTCCTTCACCATAAATTTCTAGTATAATTGTAAACCAATAACAATTTCATCGTCGGATTTGAGATTAGTTGACGGGCACCTGACACAGTACTTAGAATATAAGCAATCAGTTTTTACTGTAGTTTTTATTTCAATGATACCAACACATTGTATTGTCAGTACACAGAACTTAGCAATACGTTATACGATATCGGTATATAGATTGCTGAAGATGGAGGTGCTTTTGATAGTATCTATATGGCAAGTTGAACCTGGTGCAACACGGCAGCATATTTAATCATTCAGATCATTTATAATGTTTTCATTTATCGATATCGACTGCCAAAGCAGCCATTGTATCAGCTATGTAAAGTAATCCCTTTTCTGCAAGTCTCCCAACATTGAGTCAAGAGGCTGTAGGGAAACTGTTTCGCAGAATCTTTCATGTGTGTGTTACTTGCATCAACAATAATTGACGTACAGATCGTGCCGTACACATCATTGGTCAAATCTTTGCCAAAATTGTCAGATCGTTTATATACTTACTAGTCCACTGATCAGAATCTGAAATCAAAATTTAAAAAGAAAATATTAAATATATACAGTAATACTAGATTTTTAGGAATCGTCAAGTCAAACGGAGAGAAAATTTATTTGCAGGGTTCTGAACTAACGATCCCATGATATTGCTAGATTAAACATCTTACTTTGTCTAGTGTCTTTTTTATTTAGCAATTTTACAGCACATTCCATGAACTGATAAAATGTTTCTCCTGGGATATTTTGTCCACACTTTTGATCCTACCAATTGCGTGGCACGTAATATCTCCTAAGCATATATCGTGGCAAAAGTGAGTAATGAATTATGTGAAATGAAGTTAATCTCAAATTAGAAGCAAGCTCCTTTTTGGTCGTAAGTAGCTTTCTTGGATTTGTACCATGATGTTCTTGCTAAAGCCGATGATAGCATTTTGCAAATATGTGCACAGTGTTTATTTCCGATTAATGACGGAATTATTAGTGTTCCGTAGTTAAGGTTTTCTCCTGTACATTTGCAGGGTAATAGTCTCCTAAGGGTATAGCATTTGCCAATCATAACAAGAAAGAAGTTGCGGTTCCTTAAGGAGGTGTTGGAGTAAATTGCGAGCTGGATTGAATCTTGAACAACATTTCCGAAATCATTCCGAAGGGAAATCGTCGTTGTAATGTTTCCTGGTCTTGATACCAAGGTACTTATTTGTCAACAAAAGATTGAAATTCACTCGAAAATGACTAGCCTTGCTGGTTTTCATTTTAGCATATTATTGTGACAGCGCGTGTGGCAATGACATTCTTACCTCAAATTCATCGAAGGTCATGTGAAACAGATACATCCAGCTGCCATAAAATGTACCAAATGATTCAATCCCATCCATGTCCTTATATGGAAAAAAGAAAACTGCAAGCCAGAAGAGACACGAAGAGAAATCTTGAGCCTATGGGTATGTCATAGAAATCTAAAGCTATTTGCCATTTTACGTATTTTGGCTGCGTTCGTAGAGACTGTCAAAACATAATTGTATATGTCATGAGATAATGAGCAGATAAGGATTTATGCCAAATCCAGTGTTGTCACGTGTAAGTATGCAATCCTTGAAAGCGTATACCCTTTGTTTATCAACAAGCATGCATTTACATATTTTGGTTGAATGTAACGATTAACGATTCATCGTAAAGTCCACGACTCTGTTATGTACGATCACTGTTTTTCTAAATGTTTCATGCAAATGAACCAAGAACCCTCGTTGAAACTAAGTTTACTTTTAAACATTTAAGCATTATGTTCTGCTACCGATGATGCAAGTGTCTCGTCTACAGAAAAAAAAAGCTAGGATTAGGAAAACCATGGCTTTATTTTCGAAGTGGAATTGGCTTAATCATCCGGGCGACACCATGGCAGTTACAACATCCTACTTAATAAGCAGCGTTGTAAACAACAGCTGGAACGGAAACTAATAATCTTCAAGTTCCAGATCACCGTCAAGGGTGAGACAGCGGTAACGTTGGGACAGCGGCCATATTAAATCGGTAAAGTCCAGGAAATTTTTCCACGTTGCACACTGCTAGTTGACCACTGATTGTTATTCTGGACAATACGAGAAACTGGTCTAAAGTTGGCTGAGGAAAATTGAGCAATAGTTTGAACAGTACAGTGTCGAGTCACGAAATTATGGTACAGGGAATTACTAAGCGGAGACGAAGAGCAATAATATCAACAAGGAAGAAAATAAAAATATCGCAGTACTAACCGGGACAGAGGATGGAGATTATTGTAATCCAAAGCAGACTAAATGGCAGAACGTCCTTGGTGGACATCTGATAGATTGTGACAACGGATGGTCCAAGACGTTCTGTTCCCCTGCAATGTGAATCATAACAATTAAGCTATACATACATGCTCTGCCAATCTCAGCCGAAGAACACTGTGTATTTGCAATTTTATTTACAGGACGGAGTTAACATAACATAATTGTTGCGTTAAAATTTGAATCCATGCGATGATGGATTAGGAAGATCTGAGAAGAAGAGGAAAACAAATGATTTATTACATGTAGAAAAGGATTATGCGTGACACTGCAGCATCAAAAGGATTACAAAACCCTCTGGGAAAAGTCTTTCTTAAGGTGTAAATAAACGGTTTATTGCAATAGACATACAGCTTAGTATAAATAGAAGGCGAACTTTTTTATGCTAGTACTGTCAACACGATTGGAACTAATTTGGGATAATTGGATCTCTATATTTTTCAAGGTTCGTATAACATAACAGGCAACTCTATCTTGAGAGTTTTTCCTTTCCCTATGTTTGAAATTAGGGGTTAGCGGCAAACTAATGACTATATGTACAGGTCTGATACAAATTTGATAGTCTTATAATGCATACTCAGAGAAAATGAAAACAATCTTATCTAATCTGCATTGTATTTTATATGTCATATTACGATATAATAGTTTGGGCACGTCTGCTAGAAGAATATAAAAGTGTCCCGAACACTGACACGTTTTGCCATTCAAATCCCATCTTTATTCTTTGAATATTTAAGAAAACTAATATTATTTTGGTTGTGCATCGCTTTATTCATAACTTGGACAGTGGATGAGGTTCGTATAACATTACAGGCAACTCTATCTTGAGAGATTTTCCTTTCCCTATGTTTGAAATTAGGGGTTAGCGGCAAACAAATGACTATATGTACAGGTCTTATACTTTGTATGTCTTCATATGCCTTGGCCTTGATCGAGGAAGGGACATATTTTAGCAATAACACAATTGTAAGTCTTATAAGTGCTACTTTTGAAGTACAAGGAATTCAACGGAGAAACAAGTAAATGTACATAGAACGGGCTACTGTAAGCCTCTCAGGTAATAGCTTAAAGCTGATGATATAGTAGCTTTTCAGGTATAGTATATTCACTGTATAAAGGAAGAGAACGTGAACACAAAGACCTGAAGTATAATTCCGCGATTACATAGCAACGCTTTCAAAGACTAATTTTATGGCGGATCGCAGTGACATGCTCCCAAATGCGATAAAAATGTAGAATTTATGAAAACCACGTTTTTCAGTACCTTGTGGTTTGACTTAATAATGCGTCACACTTTGAACTTAATCATACCTTGTCCTTGTTAAGAAGGATGAGAACAACAATATAGGGGGACTCTAGTTGGTAAATCGTTTCTCAGTCAGAGAGACGATTTGAAATTTAGCTTTTTACTTGGAAATTAACTGGTGTACCAAAAACAATGCTTTTAAATGCAAAATATGTCATTAATTAAGCATATTGATACATGAAGATATTAAATTGTAAATGTTTGTGCCTTTGTCGCATTCATTTCTAATTGCATTGCAAATGTGATCAAAGTTGTTTGAAAATGAAAAGGGCAATTAATACTTTTCGCGTGTGCGTGCAAAACTGTTCTTTTTTGCCATCTGTTTCTTGGAATGTTTCTTTTTTCGAACATCTTCTAAATCCCCAAAGATATCAAATGATCGTACCCTTACGACATTTATTTGTCAGAGTTAAACAGGTACAAGGAGAGCACGAATGATGCACTTACGAATACCTAAACACACAGCCTTTTTAAGTAATACTACAATCTCTTGACGATTTTAATGCTGTCAACAATGATACGATACAGCTGTAGAGCGATCAGCAAGGTTGTGTCACAGCTCACAGTCATAGCTCCACGATTTGTGCTCGATCTCCTCATTTTCCATTTATAGCCAAATGAAAAATAGACAACAAAAACAGGAACAGAATACTTCGAGTGGTTGTTTCAGTCTCGACACGAAAGTATAAGGTTGAACATATAAGATCATGTGATGTCTCACCGCAGTATTCCAAACACATGGTATTGCTTGTAGGAAATCTACACAAATTAGTGGTGCCGTGTTGTGATTATGAAACCGTCGTTCACAAGTGATATTGCTGAAGCAATTTTAAAATATTAGGATTTCGATAAACAAATATTTTAATGGTGTCAAACCAATACCAGACATGAGTTGAAAATGCTCACGTGATTCAGTATATATTGCAGTTGTCTGTATATTTAAACTTTTGCCACAAGTTTGCAACTTCATTGAAACTGCTATGATCAACATCATCAACAACATTCAAGACAGATAATTCCAAAGGTCATTAAGTATACAAATATGTAATTAGCTGAAACATAAATACTTAATTTCTTTGACTGCTGTCATTGTATCACCACTTTATATAGCAAGTGTAATTGCCTTTTACTCAAGTACTTCAAGCTTTAGATAAGCTTATTGGATATGTAAATTATAGATTAGCTGACATGAAAATTCAAAATATTTTTCACTAATACAATATTCTTGTCTCATCAATATACATAGTAAGTTTCATAAACTCCTGCAGTGTCCCTCCAGTCTTAGGTCCCTAAATTGAAAAGTTGGTTCAATAAGGCTACTTTTCAATCGGGTTCGAACCCACAACATACGGCATATTCAAATTAGTAACCAGCTAATGAAAAAATGCTAAGAGACTCAAGTTCATCTAAATATGCTAACACAACGTTAATGAGTGTTATATTATAGTATCTCCATTGTACATAGCAAGTTTCATCATTTTTGATCAAGTCAATCCAGATACATATTTCTAATTAGAACAGTTAATTAAACATGCAAATTAGAAAAGCTGAAATTGGTAAGTTTAGCTGTAGTAAAAGTGTTAAATGACTTTCAAAACTGTAACATATCATAGTATCTTTAATGTACATAACACGTTTCATCAACTTTGATCAAGTCAATTCTGATATATCCCTTACTAAGAAAATTCGTTAAATAAGCAAATTAGCAATTAGCCGATCTCAAAATGCTGAAAAACTTTATCATTGTTATATCATAGTATCTTGATTGTACGTTGAAAGTCCTGTAAACTTTGATCAACACAATTCAGATATATATCCTTAATTTGAACAGTTCGTTAAATATGTAAGATAATAATTAGCTGAATTTAAAATGCTAAATGACTTTAAATAATATTATAATATATTATCTCCAATGTACAGAGCAAGTTTCATCAACTTTTACGAAGTTGATCCAGATATATGTCCCCAAACAGGAAAGTTCGCTAAATATGCAAATTAGTGATTGACTGGAGTAAAAATGCTAAACGACTTTCAATATGTTATATCATAGTGTCTCCAATGTACATAGCAAGTTCATCAACTTTCATGAAGTCATTCAAAATATATATCCTGATTAGAAAAGTTCGCTAAATATGCAAATTAGTAATTTGCTAGACTAAAACTGCTAAATGACTTTCAATTATGTTATATCATAGTATCTTCAATGTACATACCAAGTTTCGTCAACTTTGACCAGGTCAATTCAGATATATCTCTAATTAGGAAAATTCATTATGTATGCAAATTATCCATTAACTTACATGTAATCCTCTAGTATCATTCACAGCTGATATATCTTAGTGTGATAAACATTTGCAGCAATTCTAATCACATTGTATATATCCATTGTCAATCTATCCATTGTCATTCTATATCCGTTTTTTTTTCTACAATAATTCTGCAACTGAGCTCAAAATATGGAAGCCACGCCCACCAAAAACTAATAGTTCTTGCAATTTTCAAATCGAATCTATGTACCAGATTTAATTTTCGTCCAATAAGTCATTCTTGAGATATCACTCCTCAAACGGTGGATCGCCTGATATTAAAATATTGGAATTTTTATCGACGAATATTTTCATGGTGTCAAACAAAACGGTTGCTCACCTGAAGAAAAACAACATGTAGCTATAGGCCATTGGAATAGCTACAGTCATCAGATGATCTTCCACAATACGCAGTGATGAAAACCGAAACGGCAAACAGAGGAGAAATAGGATACATGACAGCAGAAACACGGATCTTTCGGGCATGAAGAACAACTGTAATAGAAGTGTTCCTTTGTCAGAAAAATGGAACATGGCATTTTATTTTTGATGAGATGTGAAAGTTCGTAACACGTACAATAATAGTGGAGGGAAAATTGAGGTATTCGAGCATGGAAAGGAAATCCTAATCGCAAAATGTACGGAGCTATCGTGGTAATTATTCGTATAAATACGTACAGTTAAGTTTATATTGTCTTTAACAAACTGAAATAAATTCCAGATGGATACATATGTGAAAGTACCGACCGCTATAGAAACAATACATGAGTGTACTTATTCATAATAAGTTTGCAAATTTGCTTCAATTGGTATTATTTTCATAGCCAATCGTACTATCATTACAAATACTCACCATCAATTTCAAATACCTTTTCCTCAAAACTGCGATGTTGAAGTATTCCCAGGCCAGGTATATTACACAGGCAAACAGCACTGTCGATTCGGCTACATATCGAACCTGGTTTTGATATTAATAACATGACATCGCCATCTTTATACGGTAAACAATCATTATGAACGTGTATTTATTTTTATAAAGTCTCTTATGAAAATAGTGCATATTACAATAAATATGTTTTCAGTTCTTGAGTGTTTTAAAGTTAATAGTTTGAAAGACGCTGTCTTCTATGACTAATGCTAAATGTTTGAATTTTTCGATAAAACTTTTTCTATTGTTCAGATTATTACCTACTATGTTTTTTACGTCCGTGCCACCCAATAAGTCTCCATCAGGTCGTAGGTACACGGCTACACTTAATACAATGAGATGGATAACTGCCAGGAAGAAGCGGATCCATAACTTTTTCTATAATGAGGTTAAAAAGGATACTAGTTGATGTTTAGGTATCAACAGCATATTCTTTTTTCTTAGCAATGACAAAACCATAACAGGTCTTGATACAACATTATTGCGCCTGTTTGCAACTGTTTGGTTTTACTGAACTGTTACAAATAAAAATATTTGAGAATCTCCTCTCTGTTGTTTATAGTCATATAGGGCGTGTTTCCTTCAAAAGATTAATTGAGGTGGTGATAGAATATATTAACAGCACATACCCCGTGACACAGTTTATGTTAAGATACAAAATGTAAGAATGGTGTGAATGGAAAGAATGACAAACAACACGAATGTCCAGGGATACTGCTTACATGGAGTGTCTACAGTGTGTCAGTTCGTACACGATCCATGTAGTCCACATTGACATTCTGGTCACCAGGTTTGTCAATGTATACAAAGGTTTGTTACCTCGGCAAATGTATTCCACTTTTCCTTGATAAGGTGATAAATAACACCATCCTCAATCAGGTCCAAGTGATTATCTGGGTCACCGAAGACAATCCATCGCAAGGCTGATCTGGTATCTGTGAGAGGAGAGAGAGTGTCGATAAAAAATGAGAGGAGATAGATGCAGACTGTGAAAAAAGAGCTGTTGCATCGACAGCGGTACTTCATACACCCATGTAGTTCCTTGAATAAATCGACTTGACCTAACAAGCTTACTCTAAGCGATATGGAAGTTCGAGTCAAGATGTTGTAGGACACGTTAGCCTTCAAAGACAAGTACTCTACAAATAAGGAAACTGGTGTTACCGCAAGGTATTCAGCCGTATAGATTGTCCGCCAAATACCGTACTTGTCATTGTCAGTTTATTACCAAACGATCGTTGTACGTAGATTCCTGTCTGTTCCGAGCACTTCGGTTGATGGACACCTAAGATAAAGGTGAACTTGACATAAAGTAAGAATGCTTACCTAGTTTTCCATCTTTTGTGATACTATCGACTTCTTCAAGAGCGTAACTGACGCATTCCACTGGCCCAAATTTATACAATGTTTTGCTCCTATCTTTCAACATGGCCTTGAAAATTTCAGTGCGTCCCTCTTTACAGACCATTTCAAGCGCAGTCAGCTTTTCCTTGTTTTGGATACCTAAATTTTTAGGATTGGTCTCGTGGTGTATGATATATTTACACATTTCCTAAAAGAGTTCACATACTAGAGTTGTTGTCTCTAATAAAACCAAATTGTAGGGGAAAAAACGCTGATGGGCGATAAACCACCTACATTACATATCAAGACTTGCTTTTGCTCTTCAACGGTCGTAGAATGTCATTTCCATCATTATTATACGTTATTATTATACGTTATTGTAAAAAGTATAGAAATGAATATTATGGTGCCACAGACGTGGGTATTGAAAAACAGTTTATCATAAGGTCGACATTTATGTAATGAATAAGTCCCAAGGTTCGATATCACACAAAGTACACTATAGTAGCGTAAAACTTACCAATTTGTTATGAATAGCTGACAAGTGAAGGGCTGTATTACCGTACAAATCTTTTGTACTTTGATCAACTTGTTCGTTCTTTCCGTTAAACTGGACGAGATACTTATATATATCGACATAGCCGAGCGACGCAGCGAAGTGAATAGGATATTCACCATAGTAAGCTTTGTCTTTTAGGTAATCAGTACGTTTAACCGAAAGACCATCTTTTTGGCCGTTGTGTTTTAAAAACCAGCCTTTCGCTCTCTGGCTAACTTTGGCGCCGTTTTCGATGAGCATCTTCACAGTCTCAAGATCATTGTTCATTATTGCCAAGTGCAAAGTACCTAGTCCTGGACCTGTAAATAAATTGTATGAGCCTGACGTACGTGTTTTGACTTTCCAATAGCTCAGTGGGCACCGATTCTATCTCTGATGTGATATCGATTTTGCATGTGATTTTTTTGCTCGTTTTGAAAATTCATTAAATCCTTTAAATGCAGTAGACGTACGAAATGCAATTTATAAATTACTCACAACATAATATCAGAAACAATGACGCACAATATTAGTTTAAAAGATTCATTACTCTGAAGAAGACATTGTTAACACACACTGCTAGGGGCCTGTATCTTTAGTCTACTATAGGGTTTGGCTTGAGAGGATCTATATGGAATCTGAATATGTATTGCAGATCAGGTGCTGTCCATTGATAACACTCGGGGAGAGATGTCCAATGTCTCTGACTCACCATGCTCTTCCTTCTCATAGATAAACAATTCCATCTCTGGGTACATGTCTGACAAATTTTTTGCAATCTTTTTGAGACCTTTTACACGTTTTAAACAACAGACATGGAAAACGGTTCGTCTACAACCATCGCACATATTTCCTTCACACAATTCTTTTGAAAGTGCACTCCCATTCAAGTCTTTACAGTCGTAATTGGCCTGAAAGTATCAAATTGGAAAGTAAAGTGTCTTCGTGTGCTTGGAATGACTGGTAAATTTTCAAGTTCTTTTATTTTTTTACGATTAATTTTTTTGTTATTACTTTTTTTGAATAAAACGAGAATCTGGCTGTCAAAGATAAAATCATCTGAAGTGCCATTAATTGAAGAGCAACTTTTCAATGCATTATTCTGTCAGTATCTAATGAATAATTTAATAATTTAACAGAAACGTTTGCTATGTTAGGGCACATGTCAATAGTGTTAGCTCATGAAACCAGAATTGAACTGAAAATGCTCCCGTGTGTTAGCATATGTTAAAATTCTGTGTAAATTTACACTTTTGCCTTTAAAAAGCTAAATTTACGTAGTAAATCAAATATGCAATTTCCAATCCTTTGACATTAAATGCAGTACGTCTTTCAGTTCTCCTGTAACTTTTTACAAGCAGCATTTATAGTTTCACCAAATTTGATGCAAGTGTCATGCAAATGTCATAGAATTGCAATTCTGATAGAAACTGAATGAACTACTAAAATTCTCCGTGCTATGTATGATAGCAAGAATGAGTTTGCAAGCTCTTCTTGAACTATACAGGATGTAGAAGGGACGCGATCAGAAAAAAATTGTAACGACCTTTTGGCTCGGTACTGGGAATTTAGTGCATTATGTGTACATACATGCATGTATGTGTAATATGACTGTTGAACACCGACCGCCTGTATTAATCGTAGAGAGGATAAGCAATGGTTTAAGGGCAAGGGTTAAGGTTGATGTCCAAAAAGTAATGCATGCAATAGGAAAAGCACGCCTCCCTCTGACTGGCTACCTTAAACTGAATCAATCACGACTTTATTCAAATCTGCTGTGTCTACTCAAGATACAAAATGGTCAGAGTTTGCCAAATTCTAAGAAAGGCACCTTGATGCTTCCATTTTTACTTGTTTTGCTTTTTGCATGCATATTTGAAAGGTAAAATATTGAGTGATAGTATTTCGGAAACAGACTGTTTAAAAAGAGTTAAACAAAGAAAATATCATGGTGTGAAGTCATAGATATTTCCCGAACCAATTCGAATTGCATACATCAACAAGAGCATTTGTTTGTAATATGATCCAATGTGGTCACGCGGGTAATGTGTGTCATAATTAATTGTGTATGTGTCCTTGGAATTGTCCAGCTTGCATTAACTACTCAGACAAGCATCATCTAACTGGCTTCTAACTAGTTACAAGAACTGTAAACGAAAACACCTATTATTCTTTAGGATGAATTCAAAAAGCGACAAGGTTAAATAATTTTAGTGGTGTCTTGAACCTTTGACCAAACCTGCATCAACCTGGACGGCAAAAGGACACTATACTAGCACAAACACACATGATTCGGTTCAATTAGAATTGTTTTATGTATAAATTGTATTTATTTGTAAATGCCAATTTGAAAGGATGTTACTTTTTGACATTGTGAAGTGTCTTCAAAAATCGACTAAAAACAAGAACCTCATTATCTTTTGGCTGTGTGACATTTCCGTTATGGTAGCAATGTTCGCGAAAAGTTTCAGATTTATTGTAATGCATCAATAAAGATTATTAAATTCTTTTCAGATTACCTTCATCTCTCGAGGTACTTCACCTATAGTAGAAAAGCACTCTTGTAGTATTTCTCTCGGGTTTTGTGAAGGATCGGTTTTATGCTCGTGAAATAAATCCAGAAACTTTACTTCTTTGTCAAGCTTCGTCAACTTATAGAGGTAAAACTCTCTATGTTTCCTCTTCCAGTCCCCAGCAGGTCCACCGTTGGCTTTCACCATTGTGAGTGACTCTGAAATGTGAGAGAGAGGGGAGGGAGGGAGGAAGGGAGAGAAAGAAGGCGTTATTTCAGTGTAAGGCGACAGATTCACCTTGCACCCTACAAGACCGGCGATTTCATTCCTTACAGTCAGCATTACTGCAAAAAAGTTAGCCTCAGATACTGTGAGATACACGCACTACCTCTCTTAGCAGACTGACCAAATGATTCATCTTCAATATTTGTCAACTTCCAGAGTCCATTCTCATTATGGTGCTCCTTCTGGTCTTCATTTAGTATACCGTTCAGCATTTTGCTTTTATCAGAAATGAGAGAGAGAGAGAGAGAGAGAGAGAGAGAGAGAGAGAGAGAGAGAGAGAGATTAGTATGGGTATGGTTAACAGCACATACCCTTGACACAGTTTATGGAAAGTAAGGGGTAATCACTGTTACGTTTCGTCGCATATTTTTAAAGGAATAAAAAAGTAATTATCTTTTGAGTGGTCATGGAGCAGTTAAAATGCTCTTGGCAATGTGGGAAATTAACTCGGCGCAAGCAAAGCATCAGACTTTAGTTAGCACTACCAGGCAAAATGAAATACGAAACCATCAACGGTGACAATCAGCCAAGAAATCTAGTAGAGAAAGTTGGACTCCTATGTGAGGACACTATCATCATTTAAAGAGTGAGCAATAAGATAAACTCTCTCACAAGTATCCATTCCGTTGTTACTATTGATCTTCTGCTATCAGATGAGGGCGGCTTTCTGGGTCTAAATATCTGTGTCATTTCGGCATGTGCAGCTCATTCAACACAACTGTTTTTAACTTCATGTCTACCGATTATCAACTCCCTTTTTTCAGTCGATTCTTAAACTTCCTGTACTGTCGACATTTTTGCTTGGCAAACGTCCTTTTCAGGTTTCGTTCTGGTTTCTGCTTCATCCTCAACCCACAGGCCAAACACCTGCGACTTCATTACCTGCCCCCCCCCCCCCCGGCTCGTGTAGGATGGGTGTCTAATTTGCGTCACTTAACCCCAGGTCCCCGATTCCCTACGCTCTTGTGGGATGTACCTTTATTTTTGCGAGACAAACGCTATTTATCATGTTTCGTTCTGGGTCTTGCTTCATTCCCCTAAATCCGAGCATCTCCGACTCAGCCGCCTGACCCCCTCGCTCTTGTATGCCAGGTGTCTATTTCTATCCCCTATCCCTAGATCATATTCGTAGGACTGCTTCCCCAGCTCCTGTGTCACATGTACGATGTACCTTCAATTGTTTGCAGGGACATCGACCACTACCGTCCAGGCTCGTTCAGGTATAATGCACATCCTCCCTACTTATTTCCTTCTCTTCATTGGCACTTCGGTCTCGTCTGCGACATGACAATCACTTCAGTTTGGACAGAGTAAATACTCCCTATTTCGCCCGTTTCCTTCCCCAAGGGACGGGCATACTTCTCTTCCTGTACCTCGGTCAAAGTAGGAAGCTCGACCGTACCGAAAGTCTGCCCTTATTCCAATATGTATCCCTTGTGTTTTGTATTTTACAGTATTTTACTTTCAATGTATCAATAAATTCTTGAAAGTTCAACTTCTTCGAGTATTTTGCGTGTTTGCAAATTGTTCCATTCATCAGGGACTAAAAATAGGGGAGCCTTAATAATGACTTTATCTAAACCAACCATTGAAAAATGTGTATGTGTATCAGTAGAAGCTAATCACTAACAAAGTGTATGAAAAGAGGGTTGATCTTCGATTATTTTTTGGAAAGAGGCATGCTAATACTTTTATTGAAGGGGATAAATTTGAGAAAGTGACATGGATATGACTGTTACTGTTCCTTAAAAGAAAATTTTGTTGGGCAATAATATTCTTACATTTTAGGTAAGGGTCATTTTACTTTTTTTAACATCAGTCTTTCAACCCGACATTTAAGAATGGAACCAATGCATAATCTAAACTAAAATTGACCATTTCAACCTGTACTCTATAGTTAGTTTCAAGTAAGATATTAAATTTAATGAAGTTGCATCAAGTGTCTTACTTTAAATTTATTCTTGTTGTTATACCAATTTGAGGTTTTCTACCCTAAATACGTACCCAGTCATCCTTCGAGTAAGCTATTGCTACAATACAAAGCTTTACATTCTCAGCTTTTTAAACATATATGGGGCCTTAAAAAATGTGTGTTGGTTAAGCGCAACGCTAGCTTAAACACATTAATCGTAAAATACAATTCGGACACAAACAGAGGCATGAACGCACATCTCTGACAGTGGCAGTTTAAATTCATTACACTTTTCTACGTACATACTCTATCGATCCCCGAAATAGGAGAAGTCCCCTAAAGTGCCCTGAACAAACTTTGCAACAGCTCACGAAATAAACAAATGACCACTTACGGAGATTGAGGATAGGATTTTCATTCTAAACAAATAATCATTGCCACAACCAGTCATCCAATTAAAACAAAATCAAAATGGAAACTAAAAGACACCAATAGTAAATAGCACAAAAACTATTTCAACGTAACTGAACAACAATACTATTCCAATCACACAACAAAATCTGACCGAATTGCTATGAACACTTCATCAAATAACAAGGCTTTTGACAGAGAAAGGGGAAAACATCACTAAACAGATTACATCGATTAATACAGCACAAAACAAAGAGATGATTAATTGTGCAAAAAATAGATATTATGATGTGCACATACGACAGGAAAATAGACGAAGTCATCACAGAAGTTGTCTTCAAGAAGCAAATAGACAATGAAAAGTATAAACATGCGGATCCTCTCAAAACAAAAATATATAAGCACGCTCAAAT
This sequence comes from Ptychodera flava, assembly GCA_001465055.1. NCBI lineage: Eukaryota > Metazoa > Hemichordata > Enteropneusta > Ptychoderidae > Ptychodera > Ptychodera flava. Next base: position 70,832 of record LD357725.1, read on the forward strand.
TGTTACTCACTAAATAGATACGTAAAGCGCCACCAACGTCAATAGTCAACGTCCAATAACCAATGGCCCTTCATTCTCATCACAAAAAATGTCGGGGAATATGTAAACTATTTCAACCAACATTAAAGACATTTACACTATCAATAAATCAATACGAATCAAGAGCCTGCAGATTCCTTACTTGTGATACTGGACGCCGTATCAATTTACTCTGACACATGACAACCAGACGCGATCAAAGCGGCTATTCATACACTTCATTTAGTATCAGCTGTGAAAACTTCAAAATATTATAACCACCAACGAATTGAAACCTTTCCGCCACTAGTATTGCCACACATGACTTGAATTGAATGATATATGCTACAACAAACATACAGTTGTAGCATGGGTTCACTGCCATTTCATTTCACAGGATCCAATTCTAGAAATGTTCCGGAGATACACAAAAGCGAGAAAACGAAATACGAGAGATCATACACAAAGGCAGCTTATACATTAAAATATCTTTCAAGAGACATGTGCCGCTGCAAAAGCATGTTCAAAGGCTTCATGGTGGGGGTAAATTTCAGCACATAGGAACATAGAAAGAGTGGCAACGGGTATTGTTTAAGGCGTGAAGCGGTTACGTAACTCATCCATGTTCGCCTCGCCTCAGGTTGCTCTCGCCTCTCTTTTCCGAAGAGTGCCGACCATGCATCCTTCGGTAATTTTCGGATTTTCGCCAATTGTTAAGCGAAAGTATGTTCGGCAAAGTTTGTGTTGTTGTTGTCGTGTGGTGCTGAGCGGAATTGACGTGCTGGCGAAAACGGGAGTGTTTTGAGCTTCAGGAAAGTGAGTTTTACCGTTTTAAAAATTCCTCTCATATTTTTATGAATATATAATGAGTGTGTTTGAACCAAATTTGAAAGTCTTTTATCGATACTGTCTGGTTTTACTCAATGGTTTACGGTCAGTCATACCGTCTTTTACACGTGCGTCAAGGAAGGAAATGTTTATGAAACTGCTGGCGTGTTATGTTTTGATTGGCGTGAAGAAGTGTTTCTGCGCTGAGAGCTCACAAAGTAACTATGGTTGCTACGCGAGTGGCAGTACGATGCCATCTCGTCGTATTTTTCGCATAATCTCGTGTAATTATCAACCACAAACAAAACCTCCAAAAAGTTTAACACCTTGGAAGCTCATTTTAATATGAAAAGCCAATAGTCTACCGAGACGACCATGGAACAAAAGGCATGCAAGCGTTGCCACTCTCTCTATGTTTCTCTGTGATTTCAGATAAAAGCGCACACGTAACAATAGTTGGAAAAAAACTACAAGAACCGAAGGTACAAAAACAGATATAACACAAATTGTCTGAGAAACTAAACAAACCGAACGAGAAAATTATCTCAAATACAAATATCTTAACCAATGCAATAAAACATAATGAGTTATTCGACCCGACATAAACCATCAGCACGGAAGGGCCAACAATAGCATACAGGAGAAACAGTAATCTAAAGGACACATCGATACATCGATCAAAACCAAAATTAACAAATCAAGAAACACAGAAGAAATCAACACATAGCTAGTAAAAAACGAAATAATCTTTGGCAACTAACATGTAATGTGCACTCTCTGACGAAACAGGAGAGTAGCAAACGCAACTGAACACATCAAACGAGTCCATATATATTACTTTTTACAGTCCTTTCAAAAACAAAAATTGAGTCAAATACGCGTATATACATTAACACATTAGGGATTATTATACTAAATGAAGCAAGTAATGAGTAAACCATATATTCAGAGCCCCTGAATGCTCAAATGGATCACAAATTAAACGACTGAATGATATTTTTCCCCACAGAGTTAATACTGGGGATGGCAGCCATTTTGAGTTTCAAATATCGGTACATGTTAAGTAATTAGTTCTCTAGTACCAAATTTTGCTGGGTGACCCTATATTTTTTATGCTTGATTTGGCAACAGAATGGTTGAATGTTACATTGTTTATAGTTTGAGCAAAACTTTAAGTTTGTCACTTTCGAGGCGCTATAATCCTTGTCGCGGGTCTGTCATTCAAAGAACAAGAAATAAATATTTTAAAGCCTGAAATGCACGGGGTAAAGCATTATAATAATGTTTAGGACCATAGTTTGACCGTGAGTTCTTTTGAAAAATGCAGAAAGCAAAATATCAGATTTAGAGCACATGGATAATACGTAAATTAGATTTGGTACCTAGAATTTGAGTTTAATGCATCCCGATGACCGCATTCATCCGATCATCAGAGGAAGATTTGATTTTATTAGCTTCAAAGGCTCAAAGTTACACACGAATATTTCAAGTTTGCTGACAAAACTTCTGGGTTTTTTGTGTGTATGTTTGTTCATTTGGAGGAAGTTCGACAATTAAAATGTGTTTGGATACCATGTCAGAACTATAACTCTGTAATAGGTTTGACTTATCTGCGTCACAATCAATTGAGAAAAGAAACCTAGATTTTCAGCGGCGTGTAGTGAAGTACTGGCATTGGAATATACCAGCAATGGAAAGATTATTCAGTTGAATTTTAAAAAGAAGACGAGTATGGTAGGAGTTGTCAAAAGAATATTCAGCCAGTTGGCCTCCATCAGGAATCGTAGGTTGATTGCGAGTCGACCACTTAAAGTCGTGCAAATGACTTGCACGTGACGACGCCCTCACAAGCGCCCTCAAGTACTTGGCAGCTCCGATTACCCGTAAATTGCCACATTTATAAAGCGTGGGAAGTTATTGCAGGCCTCAGTATTTTAAGTGCCATGTTTCCCTTGAACAGCAAACGATAAATTTATTTTAGTTTGTTTATATTCTATAGTATATTTTACTCTTAGACTAATAGTCAGCACATTGGTTTATAAATAAAGTCACTTCGATCGCAAATACATCGGCGAGCTTAGCAGGTGAAATGTACTTATGATATGAATAAGTCAATGCAATTTAATTGTTGTTATGAAAAGTTTAATAGTTGGTTCAGGATAAGTGTGCTGATGACACACCCTCCACAGGGTCTTGTTTTTGAGCATAAATGCACCGGTTCATGACAGCAGAGAAGAGTAAAGAGCGAAAAAGTGATAAGGACAGACTAATTACAATTAATATTTTCACTTATCATCACCGCCTCGGGATTACTCGGCTTTTTCCTAAAGTTTCAGAACATGGGTCAATGATTATGGTCCACAGTAACGTTTCCTATCTCCGCTAATTATGACCATGTTCATACACTAATTAGAAAACTGATGAAGCGACTTTGGAAAAAAATGTAACATGACAGAAATGTTCGTCATTGAAATACTGTCCAAATTAGACACTTTCCGAATTGAGGGACAAACAGAACACAAATTTCTGCTCAAAATAACATTTACAGAATAATGTTGTGTAGATCTCTCACATCAACAAAGGGGTACGTAGGATGTTTAATGTCACAGTTGACGAACAGAAGTCTTTTGAGATTTCATCGTTTTAACAATCAACCCCGGGCAATCAACTATTATGTGTGTCGATTAATACCATTGGCGTTCCTACGATCATAGCGCAACAGATTTTAAAAATACATCGAGTTTGAAAAGAACAGCGTACAGCAGAAAAACACACATGATGCGAATTTTCAAATTCAGACAACTATGAGAAACATTTATGTGAGTTTTTACAGATGACTTACCTATGTTGATATAGAGACTCCAAATTCTCCTTTCCTTGAGGATGCAAGCTTCAGCAACTCTGAGTAGTGTCCCAGATCTGTCTGAGAACGCTGTACATCTGTATAATATATGCTATGCCTCGGTTAGAGCACAGCGTCGTCGCAACTTTTTGACAAGCAACTTTGACGTCAAATCGGAACAATACAATTTTCCATCGAAACTGTCATTACCATATCAAGAAAGTCTGTCATCTAAATAGTATAATTTCAGCAAGTCAGGTCTTGACAACCCTAAAGTCCAAAGGACCTCCCATTATGATGCTAAACCGTTACAGCAAATCATGTAGTGCTAGCAAGAGTGGGAGGGCTGTAGGTTCATACGTAATTTATGTTCTATTGTTACGAAAGAAAAAAAAGGCGTTGAAGTCAGCGATTTTCTTTAAAATAAAGTAATTAAAATTAATAACTAAATTTAGGGAGTGAATTCAATAAAAATTAATAAAAATTACAATGCAGAAGAAATATTACTTATCTCAGCTGGGATGGCACAAAGCTCCTAGTGTCAAGAGAGTTGAGTGTAGACAGGCACACGATGGGTCAGAAGTCCTTTGGTTTGCAGGCTAGATGTAGATTCGAATTGTGCAGAGTTCAAAGTGAGAGCGAAGGTCTTGAAAAGTCTGAAACGTCTTGAAGTAAATAATGAAGTGATCCCGAAAGCCTAAGTGAAAATCTGTACCGTCCCGTATTTATACTGACATGACTATATCCAGAAGATATCAGAACAATGTAGAATTTCTATCGATATGCTACTACTGTTTTAAAATATCTTCACCTGCAGTAAACATGACCTTCTAGAAAGTTCTAACCAAGACTAATTGAATTTAAGGTCATGGAGGTGAATGACCTTAAACACATGACCTTCAGAAGGTTCTAGGTCATGGGCCATGGGTGAGGGAGAATGACTTTCATAACACTAGGTATGTTCATTATACGTGATGAGGTTTTTAAGATCTAAACGGTGTAGTCTTAGAAAAAAGTAATGAAGAAATAGTTTTAACTTTTATTGATCAGATAACTCAAAATCTATGGTATCGTTCATTTACACTTCTCGCTCTGACATTTTATATATCCTAAACGTCTTTTATAGACAGCAACATATGCTAAACTCAGAGATATTATTCCATGCATATTTTATCTAAGACTATACCTCGTTCAAAATATTTCAGGAGATATGCAGGCTGTAGATCATTAAAATGTGAATTATTGATGAGTAGTAATGATAAGATATAAACACTACCGCCTGTCATAATGTATTGAATGCTATATTTCACCCCGTCCCAGTTGTTATCATTTAGACAAAAAAAAAACACTTGAAACCCACAAAAGAAATATTTGTAGCTGCATGTAAGATTTCAAGAATGATAAAGATCATGATAGCGGAAGTTCATTTGAAAAAGCGCGTAACACGATTTCAGATTTATGGCTGACGGGAGGACTATAAACATACTTTAAAATGTCAGATGCCACCCGCCAGTACGTATCACATGTTCAAAGATAGTGAACATAAGACCAAACTAGCAGATTCCGAGTTTTTACAATACTTATGTGTGCTTTGAAGAAGCAAAGTGTGACGTCATTGATGTTATTTCCACGTGACGTCATTGATGTTATTTCCAATGTGAAAGAAATGGTGAAGAATGGCATGTTGACCAAGTATATGAGCGTACTCCTCACTTTCATAACTAAGTGTCATTAAAGACTCTTTCGGAGACATTTTGGTGCAATTGTAGAGTGTGTAAAGTCAAGAATAGCCAGAAAGGTCAGCCTTCAGTCGCGTTCAGAAATTATTTAACCATCAGATTCACATACGGAGCGGTTCAAGGCGGCGACTTTTGACTCAGCCGTGAAATATTACACACAAAGGTTCTGTCACAAATGTGTAATAAATTACGGCGCTTGAAGGTAATATTCATGATATGCTCGCCTCCAACTTGGACATCATCAATATTACCGTCACATCGTGTTTGTGCGTATGTCTATATGGTTTTTTTATGTAGTTATGAAGCCTGTATTTTTTGAAAAGGTGATATTATGTTGGCTTGGTTTCGTTCGAGAACCGATATAGCTACGGCAGGAAAGGCGTAGAGAATTTGTCTGTATACCTAGAACGCTGCTGGATATCCTTCACAATAATTAGCGACAGAAAACAATGCTTTTGGACGCAATGTACGAATGTACATGTAGTCAGCTGAGCCAAAGATGTTTTCTCACCAAAAAAAAGTGTCAGCAAAAAGTTGATTCGGGGTCGTCCGGTCTGCGACTATGCGCATGGAACGATACAACGGTCCTGTCGCTATGTACAACATATCCAAACATCCCTTGTGCATATCAAATATTTTAAAAAGGCACTCCCACTTGGTAACATTTTTAAAACACATTTTTTTAATGCCAATGGTCGATATTGGACGTGGCGACTGCGCGCGGATCGCGAGATATCGATAAAAACATGTCATCATAAAAGTAAAAGTTTGAATTCCGGTGGCCCACGTAGATTCAGCTTCCGAATATCGAGCGTTCGGCACTGGTGCCATTGTCAACTAAGCTATGGAGTACAGATCTACACTGACGCTGTTGTACGCCACAGTACTACTCGCGTCCGTGTCGGTCATGCCTAGTGCAGTGGGAAAAAAGCTGAGTCTAACTGACTTGGCGAAAAAAAAGGAAAACCAAGTTTGCTGTTTCCACCAGAATTCGCATAGGTGACGAGCACAGTTACCTGCGGTTTTACCTGCGATCGAGCGGCCGCCGCGTGGTACACACAGACGCATACCACGCGCGGCGTACTGTGTGGCAGACGACAAAATGTAGTCATCGGAGGCGGCTAATATTTGACACGTAAAAAATGATGTTTATTTGGTATTGGATAAAAATATAATACAACTGATTAAGAATAATGAAAGACAAAAACTAAGGAGACGTTTAAAAAAACTTACTTGAGGTATACAGCATAATGCTGTATATAAAGTCTTCGCAGTGAGAGGTAAATTAATTGCGTCGTTCGAAATTATTATGGACTCCCCAGAATATTGTCAATCAGCACAACAACAAACCTTCGGGGGACTTCAGGTCAAAATCAGAAACGATCGTAAAACTTCGGGATGTGAAAAATACGCTCGGGAAATGACATGTTTTTATCGATATCTCGCGATCAGCGCACTGTCGCTATGTCAAATATCGACCGTTGGCATTAAAAAAATGTGTTTTAAAAATGTTACCAAATGGGAGTGCCACTTTAAAATCGCGCCTATCGTACCGAAACTAGTGACCGCGGAGCAAGCAGCTGCATTAAACGAAGGGACGCAACCAAAGTTAATTTAATAAACCCTTGCGGTGATTTGAACGCTACATGTACAGAAGTGGTGAACTTTGAACGTGCATCAAAGCTGAAGGTGCTTCACTTTTGATCGATATTCATCGCCGATTTCTGTGGAGAGGCGATGTTTATATGCAAGAAGGTGGTGCAGTCGCGGACGGGTGGATCCCTTCCTTACAAGCGTGGCGAAAAACGTTAAAACGAAAAATTGGCGGTCATGGGGCTAGTATTCGGTTGTTTATTTGTTTGTTTGTTCGTTAACTTTTGTAACAAGGAAGGGCTAACTAGGTAGTTTTCTTGGTGGACAGAATGGGGTGAAGCTGTGGGAGAAAGAGGAACATTTTCACATATGGAGTGATCGTGCATATACGTAGCAAAATGGCAAATTTTCGCTCACACAGTCGTCCCCACCATTTTACTTTCTCGGAAAAAAACCCATAAAAGTAGTACATTTACACGACGTTAAAATACCTTTGGTCACAAATCTCTGGATAATGTCTGATCTGGTACTGATGGCCTTTATGGCAGGACACTACAGAACGTATGAAAGGAACCATTCTATTGACCTTCAAAGGTAACACACTTCGACAAGATTGTAAATAGTACATTTAGTTCTCTCGTTAGCTTGCCCTCTTGACTTTCAAAACCATCATCATGATGTTGACTAACCCGTTCGAACGCCGTCACCAGCGACCTTAAGGTAGTATGCGCTTCAAAAGTGAAATACTGTAACTTTGGTCGAACTTTCCTCAAGGAACATTTCAACCATTCTCTTTCAAAATCAACAATAACAAAGTGAGGGGGGTTCACCATGCAAACTTTGGCACTAGAAAAATAAATTTCCCAAGATTTACCGATATTTGAAAGTCAAAATGGCCGGCATCCCCGTGTTAACTCTAAGGAGAAAAATAAAATTTTCGATTTTCGAAAAATTGAGACGGTGATAAGTTTCTTACACCAAGAGCTTTAAAATGAACCCCCACAAGTAGTAGATCAGAGAAGAATTGTAAAAGTTTAGCGTTCCAATATCTGTCGCCAAGGCGCATTCTACTAAGTAATCGTCGGCTGAAAATGTACTTATCAGGCCTATAAAACAGGACAGTTATAGCGCAACCACTGTGGTTTTTATAAAGCTAACTGAAGCAGTTGGCCGCTTAACAAACAGTGGGCTTGATTATTAACCGCGATCAGAAACAAACCTCAGCATCAGTTAGCCAACGTTTGAAGGGGTTTAGCAGCAATGAGGGGCTGACAGACACGATCATGCCGGTATAGAGGCATGGGTTTACAAATATTCCGTAATTTATTCATTTGCTTAGTCATGTAGTAACAGTTCAGCATCTATATTGAATTCTGAAAAATCACTTTATAATGCATATTGAGCTTCGACTATTAAGTATTTGGTATGCCCTCAATGCTCAATGCATACTTGCAGACCAAACCGATTTTTATAAAACGTCCGATACGGCGACATGGTGCTTGACATTAGCTCGCCTAGCTCTAGTTGTTGCACCTGAATAAACGTCACATGTCAATATCGGCAGTACTAGCTGGCAAGGGAAAGCGAGAAGAGGAGATTCGCCTATTCAATACTATTTGAATAAATGCGATGACCACCGCCTA
>LD357726.1:11648-22724 GCA_001465055.1 Ptychodera flava
ACTCACCATTGATAACAATGGGTTTAGGCCAAACCATATTGATGAAAGAGTTAAACTTTTAGAGATCCATCAGCTTTAAACTTCTGTAATAGGTTTTCTTGCCATCCGGCCAGTATGCACATTAGAGGTTTTTTCTTACTCCCAAAGTCATACAGGTTTGTATCAGTATCCATAGCGTTCATCAAGTCAATACTATACAGCTTGTATGTGTACAATGCCTGATTCAGTAAATTCCCCACCAGATATGAACTCACATACTGGTACACAACATACCGTACAATATTGAGTGACCTGGCAAAGAAGTTTACATCCGGCATCCCAGACATCTTGGCTACAATGTTATTGCTGACGGTCAAATAGCCTGGATAGGAATTCAATTGTCAATCAATAATAACATGCACATTGTACACAATTGATGCGTTAGAATGGCTAGATTTTTTAAACTATATTACTGTTTTGCAAATTGATATACTTTATATCAAAAAAAGCAAAAAATGTTTATACAATTACAATTAGAACAATTACGACAATAGTATTGAAAGTTACATACCCTGTTACAGTATACTTTTTCTCAAATTTGGTTGAATTTTTTTCACAGGTTATGCAATGGATCCGTCAGTGGATGGATCTGGTATGGAAGGCTCTCAAATCGTGGGCAGCACTGACTTAGCAAAGAAATCAGAAGGTAATGTAGCAAATATTCAGTAACACTTCGGCAGCATTCAGTAACTTCTAGACTGAATATACAGAGTAGACCGATGCCTCTGGCATTCTTGTATACCAAACAGATGCCTTTAAGGCAAGATGTGCCTCAGGGACAGATATTTAGACTCTGAAATTTTTACAAAACAATATTTGTGTGCTGTTTGTGTGGACTCATTTCATTTTATTTATTTATTTTCTTTTATGCTCATCAACGGCGCCAGTTGTCGCCATTTACCGGTACTGACAAGTTAAAATATAGAGTATGAAATATAAATCTGATAAAAGACAAATGATACTGAAGAAACTACATACAATAGACATACAAGAGATTAAAATCACATGTAGGCAAGACCACAAACTTGTGAAGTGGCAGTGAATCACAAAAGATCTCAATATTACTGTTCAGTAATATCACAGTCCTTCTACCGTGGTAAATTAAATAGGCGGGAAATGCGACCAATGAACCCTCTCTTTGTAACACTGACTCTATTATAAGGTATATAAGGGATCTATTTGAATTAGGTCCCTTATTATGAAATACCGGTATATAAATTAGGTCCTTTTGAAACTCATCATGTAAATAAAGATCCATTTAATTAGATCAAAAATTCAATTTTCCCCATAGAGTTTACAGAAGGATTGTGGGCATTTTGAATATAAATATATCAGTGAATTTTTGGTAATTTGTTTCTCTGGAGTTGAATACTTTGCTTAGTGACCCCTATTGTTGATTTAAAGAAGTTTCATTGAACAAGTTTGAGCAAAAGTTTAAGTCTTTGAGGTGCGTGTTACCCTAAAATGCTAGTAACCTTAACTTGAACGAGTTTCTGACTATTGTTATTTTGTATGTGAATTGCAAGGGCTTGTCATGCTCCACAAAGCATAATGAAAACCCACTATTTACCTTCTCAACACAGCGTCTAATCGTTCAAACCAATGTGACATTGTTGTATACATTTGAATTCTTGTCGGGACCAGAATTTACTTATCAACAATGACAACACAGTCTACACATGGACAGGCTGAGTTGACAAGCTGAATACTGTTTACCTCAACATGCTTAGAGAAGATGCTTAGGGAGTCGCCAAGTTTCCTATGGTTTTTAAAATCTTAACAATTCACGAATTCCGGTTTAAATTCATTAGTTTATTTGACAAAAGTGCTCAATTTTTCCAATAAAGACATGTATACTTTTTTGTATGACTTACTCGTAGATTATTTTTATGATATGCCTTTCAACATGGGGCTGATAGTTGTATCTACACCCTGTCTCAAGAGTTCAATGAACATTCAAAAATTATTAATGGACATTTTAATTGCATCTAAAAATATTGATGCTACCGCTTGAGAGAGTTACACTTAGCAGACTCAATAACAGATCAAGTTTCATAGTGCTAGTGGGATTGAAATGGATCAATCGGTAGCGACAATCAAAAACAATCTACAATCATCAGAATGTTGATTATGGGCGGGTTACAAACACATCTCAGTGAAAATTAAGGTCAAATTTTGGGGCAACTTATGTTTTACTTGTAATTACAATGGACTTCAACTTGTTTTTCTGTCTGTTAGCACATTCAGTACATCAACTTCTTCATGGCCACCATGCGCTTCTGTCTGATCTGGACAGCTACTGCTGTCAGTGTCTTCACCATTTGTAGACAGCTTGTAGGTTGAAGTAAATCCAACATGATTAAACAAACTGAACATAGGTGTGTTTTACATCTTAAAAGATGCACCTTTTCCCTACTCAGTCTGGAGATATGACTCTGTATCACATGTACTAGTAGCCAAGGGGATGATTTTTTGTGAGACAACTGAAATCGGCTGCACGGCCTAATCAACAGGATGTCAAACCAATAACAGTGACATGTGTCAGTCGCTGTGATTGGCTGATACTGCAAAATTGGATGAATCCGGCAAATCAAGTCTGTTATAGAGCAGATTTATTTTAGTGACGTCGTACGGTACACAAGGAGCCGGGTGGCTTCCAGGCATCTGTAGACTTTGAGATTATGGACATTGCATGTTGTACCATGATGCAGCATGTTCATGATCACCCCATGGAATTTTTTCAAACATTTAAAAAAACATATCAACCAATAAGCCCAAACATACAGTGTTTATAATTGTGGTTATTGTCTGTTACCAGAGTCATTTATTTATTTTGTACAGTCTACTACAAGTTTAGGTCTGTGATTTCACAGTTTTTGTACACATTGTAAATTGTGTAAATTGTCTGATGCAAAATTAAAACAAAAAATTTATTTTTGGATTCTAGTGATATTATTTTCAAAACAGTTATTAGTTCTGATTCTCTTCCTAACCATTGCACCATGTTTGAAAATGATGAATTTGCCATTTTGAAAATTTTTACCAATTTGTATCGCTCATATGTTTGTAAACTATGAATTTGCAGCAAGCCTGTCTGTTCTCTGGAATTTCAGCTTTCCTTTTTGTCACTTTTTCCCACAGGGAGAACAGTATTTGAGAGTACAAAACAGAGGGCAGGAGACAAGAGGAAAAAGGCCACAGCTAATGATCCCTCTGATATTGAAGGCTTTGAGGGGCCCTGGGCAACATTTGTTGATGAGAAAAGAGTAATGAAACCATCAGCGGTAAGAACTTTGATTCATGTTCAATGCTGTAACCATTTGTTAGAAGTGTATGTTTACACAGGAGTCAAGTTTGTGTTTACACAGAGGAAAAGTTTGTGTTTACATAAGGGCAAAGTGTGTGTTTACACAGGGGTCAAGTGTGTGTTTACACCGGAGTCAAGTGTTTGTTTACACAGGAGTCAAGTGTGTGTTTACACGGGGAAAGTGTGTGTTTACACAGGGGGAAAGTGTGTGTTTACATAAGGGTAAAGTGTGTGTTTACACAGGGGTAAAGTGTGTGTTTACATAAGGGCAAAGTGTGTGTTTACACAGGGGAAAAGTGTGTTTTTACATAAGGGCAAAGTATGTGTTTACACAGGGGTAAAGTGTGTGTTTACACAGGAGTCAAGTGTTTGTTTACTCTGGGGTCAAGTGAATGTTTAACACATGGGTCAAAATAGCTCTTTTAGCCAACTAGGTTTTACATCACCATGCACTAGCTTCCAAGTTTGTGCACAGACCAGCGTCACTGTTGTAGTCTGTCAATTACAAATATATTTCAGAGTTCAACTACTGTGCAAAGTACCTTCACTTTTTGTCAAATTTTAGGTTCGTTGTCGTTATGCCATCAGTAAATTTATATAAATTTTGTACCAAAGATTTTTGGAAGAAAAATATTGAGTTTACCTGTCAAATTGATCAGGATATGTTGAATGGTCAGAAAAATATCAGAATATTTACGGTGATATTTTCAACAATTAAGGCGCTATTTCAAACATGTACAGTGTCCACATTGGTAAGGTAAAGCAGCCTGTCTGCACCAAAGGTATCATGGATGTGCATGGTGCAGAGTGAACCCTAGTTTGTCAAGCCCATATACACCATGTGCATCTCAAATGTCAATTTTGAAATGACCCTGAAATCTTACTTTTTCCATTCATTCGGCAAAACCTTTGGCAAAATTCATAGCCAACGTATCCTCTGAATAAAGTTTGCACATGTCCAAAATTAAGTGACACATACTGGGTTTTCTCTCGACTACGTGATTGCGCAAATTGTGCATTTTTAACCATTTTCTGCCCTTTAAAAGTTACTGACCGCGCGAAAATCGCCCACAAAACACAGCACACAAATACACCCATATGATGGTGACCCAAGCGCATAGTGTAGTGACCTGTAAATTTGTTTCTGGTCAGAATACTCCCTCGGAAAAGACAAAATATTGCCTGTCATTCAACATTTAACGTGCGTAACGTGGAGTGTACGCATCGAAAAGAACAGCCAAGGACAGAGTTGTGATTCAGTTTCCATTGATACTAGTGCCATTTTATGTTCATGTTTTGAATAGGATATGTTGTTTAATGTCATTAGTAAGCATTAAAAAATACTGCCCCCTAGAGTGTCAAGTCTGCCCCCTAATTTTGACGAATAGGGCATATATTGCCCCCTTCAGTCAACACGCAGAGAAAACACTGCACATAATAACAATGGTGCTTCAGGGAATCCAGAAGAATGTGTCCGATATTTTATGCAAGTATCTGTGATTGCTAATTATTGTTCATACTCTCATGGTTGTCAAGATAAACTGAAATGAGCATTTTAACAGCCTTCAAGTTATGCCACTGACAAACTTAAAATTGACAATAGGGGAAATACAGACAGGACTGCCACCATCATATGCAATACCTCTGAGAGATGAACGCTTTTATGAGATGGAAGCCTGCCATCTACCATTCCTTCTTTAGTAAGAATGTGAGTTTCATCACATGCATCCATTGCCAGCAGCTACAGGTAATGAAAAGTAAGGATTACAGCAAGAAGCAGCTTCTTGCAGTGATCCAGATTCTTAATTATTCAAGACTCTTTGGAAAACATGACTTAAACCCCGGCTCGAAAAGGTCCAGGATTGGTATTAACGGTAACTTAGATGTTAAGAAGATTATGAGGCATTTCTGTCTTTCGTCTTCTTTTAAAATTGCAATATTTACATTAATTTAGCCAGAGATTATCTTGCATTCAACGTCACTCATGTAAACTAATTCAAAATTATTCATATGACACTCTCCATAGAGAATATAAAACAAGGCTTTATATACCGGGTATAGTGAATTGCTTTGGTTGTGTTTCTCATGGTACATTTTTAACACTTTTAAGTTGTTGTTCCACTGTCCTACAAAGAGCCATTTCTCAGAATGTCTTTGCAGAGTGAATCAGTTAAACCTTAAAGTGCCGCATCGGTTTATAAACTGACACGGCATTCTCGCTCTCAGCGCCATGTTGGTATAAACCGACAGTGGTTGCGTTCTATGATTATGCCTAACTTAGCTACACACTGCCGAACTCAGCTGGAAGAAGGGTTGATATTCCTGACCCTTTGAACATAGTTTAGTACGATATAAGGACTGAAATAATGACATCATGCAGCCTAACAATCAAAATTTCTGGTAATTTATGCAAACTTTCTGTAAAAAGGTCAGCGTTTTTCATGAATATTTAATCAGGTCTGCAGCTTCGTGGATACGCGGATGCGGCCACAGTGCATTGAATGAAACACATTTCAAAAGCTTTACCATGCCGTAGACATGGAAGACGAATATGTTATGCCAAGCTACTGCCCGCTGGATGATAGACATGGCAGATTTTACAGGGTTTTTTTAAAAATGTTACGGAAAAATGATGTGATTTGCTGACCAAATGGATAACGATAGTTAACTTTGAACGTATCGGCAGCCAAAATGGCGGCATTGTGTGATGCTGAAATCTTGATATGGAGCCCGAGGTTGATGTTTTGAAAGCCCAAAACGTGCAAGATTGAGAAATTTGTAAGGATTTGCTTAAATTGAAGTGTATTTTGTCGATTTTCAAGCGATTGACTACCAATAAGACCATTTAAACCATTGATGTTGTGACCTTCTCCGGCCTGGAGCAAGACGGCCTTTGGCGGTCGACCCAGTTTGTTTACAAATTAATGTAGTTGTTCCAAACTGTTGATCTTGCGAGACATTTTCTACGTGTTACTAGGATTCCTACTTGATTATAAAATGAGACTTCAACCTCCAAAAAATCACTTGCCTGTGGGAATTTAAGTCATCTTAAGAAGGACATGCAAAATAGAATCGTAATTTGTCACCAAAATGGTATCATTTGACCCAAACTTGTATGTTCAATTGTGAAGCGCAGTCTGGAAAAATACAAAATGGCTGCCTATTGATATGCAAATGAACTTAGACAGCTGTTAATCTTGTCAATTGTTCACCAATAGGTTGGAAAAATAATTTGATGTTCACTTTGTTTCTGTGGACCTGCACAAGCAAAATATTTACATAAATGGCATTTTCACTTAGGAGATTGGAGTAAAATAACAAAAAAATCATTAAAATCATGACTTTGTCAACTGAATACTTCAGTAACATGTAAAATTGAATGTTTTCAGTCAGAAATACTATTTGGAGGTTACTTTGCTGTCATACACACCATTATTAGATATGCTCAGTTCTGATGGTCTATGGCAGGTCTAAAGTGACATCATATTTTGCATATATTGGTATAATGTGCTACATACACAGAAGGATATAACATTTTCACAATAACATACATGTAATGAAGTAATTGTTACACCTATATACTTACATGGTTATAATATTATTTCTAAATCTCCTGCTTGATAATCTTCCAGTAATTTGTAGGTATAAACAATTGGACTGCTATCTTCACCCGTGTCCTCATCATAGGTTATGTTGTACCATAAATTGTAGCCTGGCACCTGAAAAAGATATACATATATATTAGGTTCAACCAAAGCCAAAGAAAAAAATTTCAATTGAGTTATCCTTGGCATAGGTGAAAGATAATGTCATATCAGGTGCTCTGGTTTCTGGCGTATCTGTACACGGAAATTTAAAACAAACATTAGCATTAGCGTGTAAATATATTTAATATTGTCATGTATGTTAGATTTGTTGAAATGATAAATGATAAAGAGGTCATGGTAGATAATAGCCAACAGAATACATGAAAAGCATCATTGTGTATATTACATTTTTTATCATTGAACATGAAAGAACATCACTAAAACACACTTTTTGTACTCTTACCTGCAGATTACATGAATACTTACGGTGGTATGTCATTATCAGTTGACTTTACATTAATGAAAATTTACATGTGCGTCACTTTATATGATCATCATTACCAGTGCAGAAGCCTTGCTTTGTTTTGACATTTTATCTGGGATATAACCTTTCCTGTATACCAGGTGTGAACTCTGGCATCATCTTTAAATTGATGTTTTACCCTCTTGCCAACAAGGATGTCAGGGGCATCAGACACAGTTGTGGTTGCCATGGCTTCTGTTATCAACTGTTTTAAATTATTTGCGAGTCGTTCCACTGTTAGGTCAACACGTTTATTTGCTTGGATTGGAGAGGGTTGAGTGAAGTTGTATATTTTTTTGTTGGCAGATGTTTGTTTTAGGAGATTTTTCCTAAATCCTAGCTGTGCCTTGAGTGCCTTTACTTTGGATGTTTTGTCAGGGAGCGCTGTCAGTTGGGAGTCTACTGTACCTGTATACAGGACTGCCACACATCATAGTAAACAATGTCCACTGCTTGTAGTGCTTGTAGTTGATTTTGTTCAGCTTTTTGGCATTTGGCAATGGCTTCCTCTATCTGTGCTTTGCAGATAGTGTGTATCACTTCCTCTCTGTCATGGAACTTCTTCCATTCATTCTTTACTTCTCTGGTGGCCTTGCTCATTAAGCTCTGTCACTTCATCTTTACTTTTTGTGTCTTAGAACCATTTCTGGGTTTGGTTTACAGTAAACATCATGTATGCTTCTGAAGCGAGACTTGAAATGTTGGGCTTTGCAGTCAGCAGATTATCAAGATATGCGAACATTCCCTCTGGTTGTTTGTTGTGTTTTGCGGCACTTTTTGTAGATTCAATCATGGCATCGGACATTGTGGTGTACTTTCCTATATGTAGAAAATCCTTGAAATCTTTCTGAATGAGTTGTGTTATGCAGGTATGACAATGTTGAGAATGACAATGGTACGGTGATCATAGTCTGATGGCTGAATTAAGGTAGCTTTCCGCCTTTGCGACGACCTATTTTCAAACGTAAATTTTGCCATCAAGATGTGTACTTTTACCTAAGTATTATATATCACCTGAAAGCTATTTCTATGAATTTTTTTGTTTTATCGAGAAAATTAGTGTGCGATGAATTTTGTTGAAGATCTTAGTGAAAGTGTAAAGAAAATGGGTGGTCTCACGTAAAAAAGTTTAAGTCTGAGCGGAGAGGGGCTATTGTTTAGGTGTTAACGGGCAATTGGTCTTCAGAATACTGGCTACAAAACCGTGTCTCAGATTTTTGAAAAAGGCCTTAGTTTTTTCACATCGTTGCGTCAAAGTTTATCTACCGATTAGTCTTACAATGCCGCCTAATTAAGCAGCGATAACTCGACTTTAAAAATCTTCATAAAAAAACTGAGACACGGTTTTGGAGACAACTTACTTGACAAACGTCTGTGAAAATCTGGTGAACTTCCGTTCACGCGTTCTCGAGTTAAACTCTTTTGAACGTGCTGCAATGTGACAAAATGCCGAACTGAGAAAAAGGCGATTTAGTAAATTGGTTCGGGTTTTTCCTTTTGAATGGCAATAAACAATGTACTCAACCGACAAAACACTAAAACCAGATAGTGAAATCAAAGTGTTCAACTTCAACAGTATATTCACTCATTGAAATCAGTGTCAACGGTCGAAATGAGGCTAAAAAGGGTGAATTTTGGGAGCGTTGTACTCTTTTGAGAGCGCAATCTACACAGTAGCTGATGAGTAAATAAACTTTGGGAGTGCCAGGGAAGGGATTATGCATAATCTGTTGACTGATTAGTTGTAAGGTTTAAATAGAGTATTAACTGTTCGACCTTACTGTCGGAACTGCTACGGCATCTCGATGCCGTCTACACGAGCGCTTGGACTTATTACCTCCATGACAAGCGTACACTACAGTGTAAGTTTATGGCAGCATTCGATTCGACCTCGGAAACGACTCACGGCTGCGGAATGAAAGCGAGCCCGATGAGTGATATAGGGAAAACAGTATTGGCTGACAACAAAAATATCTGCGTTTGTATGTGGATGTACATTTGCGGTGTCTGTGATCATGGAGATAAAAAGAACAGCTCCATGCTGTGATTCATTACGGTTAGAGTAACCGAGGATTCTAGTGAGCAGCCATTTTTTAGATCTTCACGCGCCTTGAAAACCGATGAACACTTATCAAACTACGAGCATTTCTGAGACAATGGTTCGTCCTCACTCTGTACAGCATTTCTGTGGGTGAAGACCGTTTCTGGAGTCATTTATGCTAAAATGAGCCAATCGCCTGTCGGCGGCATAAAAGTCAAAGGAGAGAAGTTGAGAAAACATGAACATAGAGAAAAGTACGTCATTTCATCAAGCGCAAGTTGCATGCGATAGACCGCTCGTCAAGCGTCATACGTCACAGATAGATAACTCTCTGCTGTCGTTCTTATCCAACATGAGTACCATCGATTCCAGGCGAATATTATATCAGACCCGTCTTCATTACATGTAAATTTCAGGATTAGGATGGTGTTTTGCACTGTATTCAAGTAGTTAGCCCGTAAGCGTCTCATTCAATGGTTTACCGACCAATGATGACATGTTGATGAAAACTCAGGGCGATTACGTTATTACGTTGTGACGGTAAAATTCATATTGAAATTGTCTTCGGTCCTGCAGCATTTTGGCTACTGCCATGATAACTGATAACAATGTTGTCGTGTCCGTTCCCATAAAATCATTTGATTCACATTCGTCCGGTGTACGATGAACATTTGTTAGTCGACGTATGTTTTTACCTTGTCAAGGTCGGTAACGAAATGGGACAAGGAAAAACGGGACCACGGGATTGAAACGACTTCGACATTATCAGTTTACTGCCATTGTGCCAAAACGTCTGCAAACCAAAGCAAGTTTTGTGGTGTGTGATTTCTGCATCGCTACGTATTTTGCCTTGGGAAAATTTCCTGTCGATGTCTTGAAGCCCATGCAATTTGTTTCCACCTTGTATTTTCTAATCCCAAGTAGTTCAAGTTCATTTTTATTCATAAATTGTTCAACTCACTCAGTATTCTCATCGAACGGACAATGTCGGGTTTCTAGACCTTTCGGCGCAAAGTCGTTTCGGCCGCAGAATTTCCGATGCCAAGACGTTTAGGCAACGCGACCAAAGACGTTTCGGCACTACCTGGTTTGGAGAACTCGTGCCAAATGTTACAAATCAAAACACTGAGAAGTATAGTGTCAGCATTCACATGCTTTAAAGTTTGTGAGAACATGGTGAAAAACCGTGAGAAAAGAGTTTCATATCATTTTCAATAGCAATAGCCGCCGACACTGTCAAAGTTTGAAAAGCGGCGCCTAAACGGCACTGTAAAAGTCACAAATGACCTCAAAAGAGGGATAAAACTGCAGCAAGTGTGAAGGAATACAGTAAAAAATTGGCCGACTAGCGGGAAATACAGTACTCGTTAAAATAAAGAGCAAAGTTAAAACAAATACAGTAAAATACTAACCGACCAGCGGGAGATAAAACACTTGCAAAGCAGAGACTAAAAATGCGCAGACGTTTCGGATGCAACCCTTCGTCAGTACTAAAACTCGCTAGAGAAACGTGAAAACACAAGAAAGAAAAACAGCCAATCAAACAAGGGAACGATCAAACGCGTTAAAATATGCATTC